>JAQIXS010000296.1:0-53250 GCA_034700785.1 Rossiulus vilnensis | reverse complement strand
AGGGGATTACATTAAGTAGCCTATGTTAAGGGACTGGGACTTGGGAAAATGTCCGTTATTTAGAGGTGGCCGCTATTATAGGTGTCCGTTAGAGGAGGTTTTACTGTACATGAATAAGGCATATAAGGAAAAAATGATTCTAGAAAATGGAAAATAAGGAAAACTGTTTCTAGAAAACAGTACAAATGACTTTAAATATTGTAAAAAAAATGACAAATGTCAACAGAATATGGAAAAAACGAAACAACATCACACTAGAAAATGGAGAAAACCACAAATATGATACAAGAAAATTGAAAAACCGACAAAAATTACCCTAGAATATGGATAAAAACGACAAAAATGACACTATAAATGGAAAAAAACGACAAAAATAACACTAGAAAATGGCAAAACGACAACAATAACACTAGAAAATGGAGAAAACGACAAAAATCACACTAGAAAATTGAAAAATACAACAAATATCACACTAGTAAATAGAAAAAGGGCAAAAATTACACTAGAAAATGGAAAAACGACAAAAATGATGTTAGAAAATGGAAAATACGACAAATGATACAAGAAAATAGAAAAACTACATGAATGATACAAGAAAATAGAAAAAAAAAATTCTAGAAAGTGGGTAAAACGACAAAAATGAGAAGAAAAATGTACAAAACTAGACAAATGACAAGAGAAAATAAAAAAATTGAAAATAAAAGGAAAAATGACACTAGAAAATGGAAAATACGAAACAAAATGACAAAGGAAAATGGTAAAATCGAAAAAAAATCTCTAAATAAAATGGAAATAACAAATAAAAGGTAAAAGGGAAAATTGAAAAAATAAATGGCAAACGAAAATAGAAAAAACAAAAAAATCACACTAGAAAATTGAAATAACGAATAAAAATGGCAAGGATAAATGATTAAAAAGAAAAAATAACAAGGGAATATATAGAAAACAAAAAAATTACGAATGTAAATGGAAAAGACCAAAAACAAGACACAATAAAATGGAAAAATGACAAATGAAATGAAAATGGAGAATAAACATTGAAAATAAAAAATTACGGCTGAAATAATTAAAGAATTACAATGGTAAATATCGACAATTGCATTGGAAAATTGAAAAAATTACGTCTTGAAAATAAAAAAAATGCCATTGAACAATGGAGAAAATTACTCAAAAATTTAGAAAATGACATATGACGATTTTGCCCAAAATGTGATATATGCAACATACATGTTTAAATATTAATATTATAATAGATATAATATAAATATAATTCGATCAAACGTAAATTCTACCTAAACTGCCCTAGCTAGAGCAGAACAAATTACGGAATAATGATCAGCAGATCGAGCGCTTCAAAATAGGTTTTCTTCCTGAATTCTGAGCGGGTGAAAAAAATTCGAAGTTTTTCGAATAATAAGTTCTTTTTGAAGCACTTATTATGGGGAAACGCAAATAACCAATAATGATAAAATATTAGTGAAATAAGCAACGACAAATTATAGCAATTAAACATGTAAAATGCAGAAAAAGAAAATAAAAATATGCAAAATAGTTGCAATTTTTGGTATTTCCTTGACCTTTAAGATTTGAACGGGGCAAAGAATTCGGACAATGCCTATTTTATTTGCCCTTGATCTGCTGATCATTGTTTTGCGATAAATTTTGCTGTATCAGGCCTAGTTTTATCACAATCTGCATTGAAAATGTGGACAACAATTTCAGAAAAAAAGTAAAAAAGCGAGAAAAATATAAAATACAAGAAAAATTCGCAAAATAATAAAACCCAAAAGAAATTTGGCGATCTCAGTTTAGATCTTTAACGAATACAATTAATAACCATTCTGCTGCAAATATAAGTTATTAGGAAATAGAGTCAAAATGCGAATATCGGTATTTCAGCATTTGACAAAATACAGTTCACAGGGAATAAAATAGAGAGCGAAATTACCCCACGTCTTTGTCGAGTGAAACACGACGTCACTTTGTCACATTGACTTTTAAATTGGTCGGTGACCATTGTCCATCACCTCCCACAAAAATCACAGTAGCACAGCCCAATGACGTAGCTTGCAGATTTCAAACGTTCACAAGCCCCTAAAACCCTCGAATAGCTAAAAAACAACAACAATGACATCTCCGTGACTGCATTATAGGAGGTTTAAAAATATCAGAAACTCGTGGTGTAGAATCAGGTCCCGACCTAGCAAAACTAAAGTAGAAATTAAAAAGAAATCAATGATTTGAAGTTTTCGTTGACCATAGAAGCATGATCAGTGCCGGAGCATTAAGAGAAACCCCTTAAAATTTCACCAATTTGTCTCTCGTTTTGAACTAAAACCTTATTGTTTACATTTTGGTTCATGAGTGCGAAATTGGGCTAAATTCCCAATTAATTTTCTAAGTAATAAAAAACATCACTGGCAGGATTCGAACCCGTTTAAAAAAATGTACCCCCAAAAATATACAAACTTCATGCCTGAAGTGGGGGCAACCCCACTCCAGGCTCGTTAATGTAATCCCCCGACCACACGCTCAGGTACAGGGAGCCGTCGATGCCCCCTGCAATGGGGAACCCCAACCATCCCATCTACCGAAGGGGTTCTTACCGCTCCGGGTGTGTACCAGGTCTACAAGCACCCTTCTCAGCAGTTGCCCTCCTGAGCTGAACATTGACCAGTCTTCAAAGTTGCTATTTCAACATTAACGAGAATTTTCAAAAAGAAAAGCGGCACGTTCAGGATTCGGAGATATCGGTTAAATTGTTGTAAATATTTGGGCGAATTTTCTCCAACAAATATTCAATCTTGAGAAAGTTAAAGGGATTTTTGCAATTTTGCGATTTGAATCGTGCAGCGCCATCTAGCGCGTGGTTTGTAATAACGCTTTTTTAAATGTTCGACATTTAGAAAAAGCAATTGTGTAAATTTTGTAACATATTTTTTTGGAAATTTTAAAAGCGAATTATGGCTTCAACACGCTAGTGACAGCAATACGAGTTTTTTACCCTAGAAAATGTAAAAAACGGAAAAAATAACACAAGAGAATTGAAAACATGGATAAAAAGACACTAGGAAAATGAAAAAGCGACAAAAATGACACCAGTAAATGGAAAAACGGAACAAATGACACAAGAAAATGGAAAAAACTAAAAATAGAAAAAAACGACAAAAATGAAATTTGAAAATGGAAAGAATGACACAAATAACACAAGAAAATGGAAAAAAATGACACTAAAAAATAGAAAAACGACAAAAATGACAAAAGAAAATAAAAAAATGACACTAGAAAAAAAGGGAAAAAACGACAAAAATGACAAAAGAAAATAAAAAAATGACACTAGAAAAAAAGGGGAAAAACGACAAAACTGACACTAGAAAAAAAGGAAAAAAACGACAAAACTGACTAGAAAATGGAAAATTGACGAAAATAACACTAGAAGATGGACAAAACGAGTAAATTGACACTAGAAAATATCGAAAATGACATTGGAAAATGACGAAAATGACGTTTTGAAAATGAAGATAATAATATTGTAAAATGGCGAAAATAACACTGGAAAATGGAGAAAAATGACGCTGGAAAATGGAGAAATTTACGTCCGTGAAATGAAGAAAACAACAATGGAAATAAAGAAAATGACATTGGAAACGGGAAAAGTTAAAAACACTTGAGGAAAATACAGAAAAAAAGGAAAAATGGAAAAGAGAAAATAAAAAAAAAACATTAAAAAATTAAAAATTAAATTGGAAAAATACCGAAAATAATGTCAATAAAATAGGGAACATGACCGTTGAAACGAAGAAAAACACATTGGAAAAATAAAAAACATGACGTTTGGTAAATGGAGAATATAACACTTGACGGCGCTTAAATATTAATCTTAGTTTTTGCATAAAATGAAAATGAGCCTTATGTGCAATTTCTTTTCTACATACGGTCAATTGGGCATTTATCAACAACACAAAATGAACGAATACTCAAAACGCCAACGGTCAATCGTGATTAACGTCGGTTTTTCTAAATTTACAACATCTTGTGACTTCTAAACACCTGACGTCGATGAAATATCATTAATAGTTTTTGCATAAAATAAAAATAAAAAAGTAATATTTGTATACAAATCTGAAGATTTCGGCGAAATCACCAGATTTGTAATCAACCGTTTATAAATGTTCGCCTGCGTCGTTCATTAATTAAAAATTATTATATGAGCATGTCCCTTTTTCCATAAAATTGTAAACTAAAAGTATACTTTTATTTCTATCATACTTGTTCAAAATTTTCGCCTACGGTGTTCCTAGACCCAAGAAAAAAAGTTTAAATGGTCGGGAACCCCTTTTCCTTAAAAACATCCTGGGTCCACCTCTGAAGCGAGGTATGATTGAGTGTATATATTGCACATTTTCGATTCTGCGACATCGGTCTCGAATCACCTGTATCGATTCCAAAACGCTCGGTATCGACACTTAAACCGGACCGGTACAGCGCAGGCTTGGGTTATTTCGAGAACTTTTAAATTTCAGTCCCAGTTCACACACAGAGGAAAGTGAAGTTGCCAGTCAATAATCATGGCATTGCAGCCTAACGAACAAATAGGTATGTGTGGCTGCATGATTTCCACATTATCTTCGTTTATACAATTGCATAACGACATGCGCGAGTTGCTAGTCTTCAGCTTTATGCTAAACACACGACAGTTTACTGTCACTAGCTCCAAATGACTGGGGAAAGAATAGTGGTACGAAATACACAGGCCTATACCTAACCACTGGCTTTTCCGATTTCCCTACCGCATAATAAACCCTGATCTCGACCAACCAACGTCTCGACACCCTGACATCAAATTTGGAGGCATTTGGCTGCACTAATTTTATGACATATCGAAGCTGAAGTGTGGTAATGCTACCAAGATAAATGCTAAATGGATAACTTATCAAACAAACAAAACAATGGCGAACAAAATCCATAAATATTATATAATATAGAGATAACGTCGAAAAGGCAAGGCAGGTTTAAACGGCGAATGTCATTCGCAGATAATTCTCCTGCTCTCGAAGTTCAAAAAGTGGACAATCTGCATTCTTGAATGTATTTACTCCCTCAATTTTGCTTTCCACTTATTATGTATTGTCGTCAAAGGGTATATAACATTTTTTACGCTTTGCAATTTTATAAAATCATTTGGGTTTAAATTAAATTAAAGCACACAAAATCCAAACATTTTAGGTTCTGCATCAATAAGAATATTTTCCGTTCATTTATTCCCCAGAGGTGTCTGAAGAATCAGGATTTCTGCCATTTTATCATGGGTTGTCAGAGGTAATTTGTCACTTTCACGTTCTTACTCCGTCACTTTGATTCTAATGTACACCATATCAACGTTTTAGTTTTATCTTGCAATAGAAACCTGCCACAACAGTTCGAATATTCGATCGAACAGTAAGTGCAGTGCTTTTCTGGATTTAGTTTTACTTAAATTTAAATTCATGCAAGTATGCTGTGCCAATCACATGTCAATCTACATAATTATTTGCATAGGATTACTACACCGTTTATGGAGAGGATGCCCTGTTTACTGCTAAGGAATTTTTCAAAACTATGGGCGTTATAAAAAATATTGGACCTGGTAATTTCATATAAGCATGGTTGTTGGGGGGGAAAAAAGCAAGATTTCTTGGTCAAACACTTTTGCCCTGCATTGCAATGATATTATGGAATAGCATTCACTGACAATTATCACAATGAATTCAAATGAACTGTTATTTTTTTTTGAATTGTGACAATTTATCATTACGAAGCGGGAAAGCAAGTGCCATCACTCGTTCTCAAGAAGGCCAATTTTGAGGTTTGGGTACGAGAACTGCTTCTCATTCGGCAATATCGAGTGGAAATTTACTGTAACAGGGGTTCTTCCAATCACCAAGATTGGTTCTTAAAGCATAAGGTGAGCAGATTAGTTCGTTTGTTTTTATTTTGAAAAGCAGTGTGGCTACAATACTAAATTTATGAAATGTTCGTTTAAAGGCATCACCAGGAAATCTAGCAGAATTTGAAGAGTTCTTGTTTGCTGGTGGTGAGTCTATAAATCTAGTTGGTGTGATGGCCATAAAATTAGGACAAGATTCTGGACAAAAGGTAAAAAAGAGCTAAAGTTCCAATAGTTTTTTTGTTTTTCTGCATTGTTCTGCAGAAAATGTCTGGTTAATTGTGTTTGGATTGTGATTCTGAATATTCCATGATTTATTTTGTTGTAAAATTGGGCAATTAACAAGGAGAGAAGATGACTCACGAGTATGCCACGAGATGGTGAATTAATTTATATTGTACAATTTGCAGGTTGTTGGTGTTGGTTATGTCGACCGCACCACTCGGACATTGATGGTTTGTGAATTTGCCGACAACGATCATTTCTCTAATCTGGAAGTACGATGCTTAACTGTCGAATATTTGTAAAATTATAGTACCCTATAAGATATATATTTATCTTTTCTTTTGTTTGGCTCATTTCAGACCCTTAGTGTGCAACTGGGTCCGAGCGAGTGTCTTTTGTCGAGTGGTGAACAGCCATCGGAACTGGCAAAGATCAAAGAAATTCTCAAAAAAAGTTCCATTTTGATAACTGAACGGAAAAAAGGTTTATAGCTAACTTCATGTTTTGTTGTAACAAATCAATGTGTACTGCAATATTTGCCCACAGGTAGCCGATACTTCAGAGATGTTTAGAATTCTTCCATTTATTTTGAAAGTATACAAATCTGTAATGAATTCCAAATTGAATGCAACAATTAAGTTTTATATCATGTGCTGTTAACGTACACAATTAGTTTGATATTTATGCATTTTATTGTTTTTAATAGGTTGAAAAATAAGTTGTGCAAGAAACCAAAAATGGCGTTTAATTTCTTGTTTCTAGTCGATTTTCTTGCCAAAAACATAGTCCAGGATTTAAACCGACTTTTGGAATTGGAAAAGGGAATGGAAACCTGCGTGCACTTGCCTGAACTGGAGAAAAAAATGGCCATTTCGGCGCTGGGGGCGCTGATTGGTTTTCTGGAGGTAACTTCCTAGGTTCATGAATTAAATGCAAAGGTGAATACAGATTATATTTTGATAAAATCATTTATGGCAAACTTTCACAGTTAATGAACGAAGAGGAAAATTTGCAACACTACAAGCTGAAAACCTTTGACATGACTAGGTTTGTCAGGTTGGATGCTGCGGCAGTAAGTGCACTGCAACTAATGCCAACTCCAGGCGAAAGCAACAATTTCCAGAGTCTGTACGGTATATTAAATAAATGCCGGACTGGCCAGGGGCAGCGCTTGTTGGCCCAGTGGTTAAAACAACCTCTTATGGATGTTCTTAAAATAGGTAAATAATCCATACCTTATACTGAATTGAATGCTGTGAATATTTTCGTGTGCTGATAAACTTTGGTGTAATTAGTGGAAAGGCAAGATGTGGTTGGCTCATTTGTGGAGGATTCAGGGTTGCGCCAGTTACTCTACGAGGATTATTTGCGCAAAATTCCTGATTTTCAAAAGTTGGCGAGGAGATTTGTGAAGAAGAAATCTAGTCTGCAAGTAAGAATAGTTAAACAATGTTAGCTGTGTCATTGCAGTATATTTGTATGCTTGTGTATTTAAATCCTTAAATTTACTGCAAGATTCAAAACAAGATATTGATATTAAGAATGCATTTTCACGTGAATTCTAAATGGCATATAAAGGAAAAAAATTTCAGTTTAAATCTGTATTGTCGAACACTTTGACAAGCAAGTTATAAACCTAATTTTCTTACAAAATCCAAGCATATCAAAAAATGTAATAACATCTAAACATAACATTGCTTGTGTAACCATATTGTCGAACATTTTCAAAGGAAAAGTAAATTTTGAAAATTAAGTCGAAACCTTCCCATTTAAATTTTATTAGTTGTATGTGCTTCAAAATAACGTTTTTTATCTTAAGGACTGTTTTAGGATGTATCAAGCTATAAGTAAGCTGCCAGCCCTATTCGAAGTGCTGAATAACCATTCAAGTGAGCACGCTCACCTGATCAATGCTATTTTCTGCCAGCCCTTAACAGTATGTATACGAATTTTGTGCGTAATAATAGTGAGTTGCCCGAAAGGTATCACAGGTTTTCTCAAAAAAAATTAATATGGTTTCAGACCATCAGTCGCATCTAGTATATTAGAAAATGTTCCTTGTGATGTTATTTGATAATATGTGTCAGTTATTTCTGCACATTTGTTCTTAAATGTTTTGTTATGCACAACAGAAACTTTCAAATTTACAATGAAAACCTCGTGAGGCAAAGTTGTGTTAAATTTGTTTTGTAAGTAACAAATAAACTGCAAAAGGCAACTTTTATAGGAGTGCATGAGGAATTTCGCCAAGTATCAAGAGATGATTGAACTCACCATAGACTTGTCTTTGGCCGAAAGCAACGAGTACGTTATCAAAGCAGAATTCGAAGAAGCGTTGGCCGGTGAGTCCTATTTTGACTAAGTCGTGCTGTTCCACTCCCTGCACTTGATCTCACTTAAAGTCTTCACTTGATCTCTCTCACTATCAGAATTGCGAGAAAAGATAACCGATCTGGAGAACAACATGAAAACACTCCTGAATAATGTAGTTCGAGACCTTGGGCTGGCTGACTCGAAAACAGTGAAGCTGGATTCAAACGCTCAGCTGGGATATTTTTTCCGTGTCACTTTGAAGGTAAATTGCTCAGAAGCAGCCGGCAACATGGCTATGTTACACCATGCGATCCCAGAGTTTTGGTAATACCTAATGGCCATCTAAAAAGATTCACTATTTAAGTATCAAAAGAAAACGCATCCAGATAATGTTGTGCAAGTAGAAATATGAAAAGATCTGCAAAGAAATGTGCGAAAAAAAATAGGTTTTAACAAGATGTTAAAAGGAAATGTATATAGTCAAAAACATTTTAAATAGATAAATTGGAGAAAGTTATGGCAATTTTGGACATTTTATTGTGCACAAAACCATATCATTAAAGAAATCTTGCACACTGGCTATTAGTAAAAAAAGGGTGGAAGATCAAGAATCTCACCAGGAAACCAATGGAATTAGCTATCCATTAGGAACAAGGTATCATCTGACCAATTCAGAATCATGATGTTTATGGAAAAACCTATTTAGGAGGAAAGAATTCTGCGTGGAAACCGGCATTACAAAATAATCGATGCAAACAAGACTGGGGTGCGATTCCACAACAATGAAATGGCCGAAACAAACAGTGAATACCTGGCTGCACGAGAGAAATATGAAGTGCAACAAAAAGCTGTAGTTAATGAAGTCATCGGAATCGCCTGTTCGTGTAGTCGTTTTTGTCCAACATTAAAAACTGACATCCAAAATATCGCAATTTGAATAATCGACGATTGTCTTTTAAATCCAGGTGGGTACATTGAACCTATGCTGCATCTGAGCGACGTTCTAGCTGAGCTGGATGTCCTGGTTAGCCTTGCGGTTACTGCTTCGATGGCGCCTGTGCCGTACGTTAAACCAAAAATTCTTCCTAAAGGTTAGTTTGTTGAATACTTGTTTTTTACTATCGGATGCATGGAAATCACGCCATTCTCTTGGTTTCAGATACGGGTGTAATTCGACTGATTCAAGCGCGGCATCCTTGTTTAGAACTCCAAGAGGATGTGGCCTACATTCCAAATGACTCCTCTTTTGATGATGGTTAATTTCCCCAGCTTGTTCTTGTGGTTTAGTTTTCTGTGGAATGGTTGAGGGCAGCTAATCCAACTTGTCGTTGCCCAAACTTTTCAGAGAAGCGCTTCCATATCATCACAGGCCCTAACATGGGAGGAAAGTCAACTTATATGCGTGCGGTAAACTTCATTCAAATTGCAGTGTTTTCCTACAACGTTCCCTCGGAAAGTCAAGAGAATGGGAAATTAATCAGTTTGTCTCGTTTTCCAGGTTGGCATCACTGTGCTGCTGGCTCAGATGGGTAGTTTTGTACCGTGCGAATCAGCCGAAATCTCCATTGTCGATGCCATCTTGACTCGAATTGGATGCGAGGATGATCACACCAGAGCGATATCCACGTTTATGGTCGAGATGGTTGAAATCGCCTCAATTTTAAGGGTGGGTATCTTGATTGAGTGTGTGAAATGTTTCCTGAACTTTGATTAATGATACATTTGACTGGAAGGTGGCAACTAAAGACTCACTGCTGATAATTGATGAACTTGGGCGTGGCACGTCTACCTATGATGGCTTTGGATTAGCTTGGGCCATATCAGAGTAGGTGACCCTAGACAGGTTCATGCAGTGGTTCTTCATGACTCAAGTCTTGAAATCCTATTCTTTCTCATCCAGGAAAATAGCCTCGCAGATCAAGTCCTACTGCATGTTTGCCACTCATTTTCACGAACTGACTCGACTGGAGGAGGAGGTTTCTTCGGTGCAAAACCTGCACGTTACAGCAACTATAGGTTGCAACGGACCTGTGTTCCTATACCGTATTAAACCAGGTATGCTGAATTTGTAATATTAATCAGTTATGTCGGTAGATTAGCCTATAGCGTAATGTCTTATTGTAAGCAGGTGAAGAAAATTGTTTTAGGCTTTAATGAATTATCTCACTGTTGCAGGCATTTGTGACAAAAGTTATGGACTCCATGTCGCCGAGATTGTGCGATTTCCACCAGAGGTTTTGAAAGCAAGTGAAGATGAATGTTTTTGGTAGCATGTGAGCTTTATAAATCGCTTCCTTAATTATTCTGTCTTCACTTCAGTTTGCGAGGCTGAAGGCCCAGGAGCTAGAAGATTTCCAAAGCAACACACTATCCGAGCATGCCGAACTTCTTGGGGATGACTCAGCTGCGGTGAAAAACAGGCAGATAGCTAAAAAGGTGCTGTATTGATTAGGTGACAATTAATAAGGCCTTGAAAAGCTAGACTAATAATACTGCATTGTAAAATCTTTCCAGGAAGGGGAGCAAATTATTTTTGAATTCCTTGACAAAGTCAAACGACTAAACACTGCAGACATGACGCAGAAAGAAATCGAAGCTACTTTAGACGTGCTTAAGGCCGACGTTGCTGCCAAAAACAATGCCTATGTCAAGGACATTCTTAGTCGACCCACTGCCATGGATGCATATTAATTTTGAGTTTTTCCTTGTTTACGATTTGTCATTAAAATCATTTTGATACATGCATTATTACTATCAGTTAAACTCTTAAACCATAAAGCCAACTACATCTCTAATGTTCTCATCCATTATTACATAAATCAGTTCAAGAATTTCTGACATTAGTCAACATTCTCTAACTTTGAAAGCAAAATACTGATGAATAATGTTATCTTTAACCAGAGTGGAGATAGTAACTGATATTATCACCAGCTTTAACCAATAAAAATTATCCATGACTATCAAATACTACATTATACCAACATTTTTACCTTGCTTTTGTATGGCAAGTCAAAAATGTAATGTACAAAACATGTGGGCTCTTGTTAATAATGTTGATAATTTGTGAGACTGAATGAGCCAACAACACAAATAAGTTATGCATGCAACTGTTAGGATCTAGGGTAAAACTAGAATGCAAATAAGCATTTCACAACCCAGGTAAGTAGTCCAGAGTGCTTCAAAAATAGGTAGTTGCCACAAACACTATCCAAAATTGGCAGGTAAGTTGGAGGCGAGAAAGATGAAACCTAAACAAGTTTCATGAACTGGGTCAAGCTTAAGATTAGTAACAGGCACCTCTTAAGGATGTGGAAATGACAAATTAATTGCAATATAAAAGGGGTTAAATGAGGGTCAGACAAAACAAGGGAACAGAATGAGAAGTGTAATATGATATAAACAGTTGTGCAAGTGACCGTGTACTTTAACAATTCAAATATTAGTAGAAAAGACTCGCAGTTAAATTTCGATAAGCAGTGGTAAGATAAGTTGCAACTGCAAAATGGTTTTGAGAAACCAAAGGCATCTATATTATATTTGCCTTAAACAACTGAACCAAATTTTTCAAGTAAACAAGTGATATTTTAATTAAACTCATAATGAGGTAGTGTTTTGTCTGTAAACCATGTGCATTATTTTGGTTGTAGTTAAGACCTAGAATTTTCATCTGTAAAGAAGGCATAGACTTGGCATAAAAATAAAGTTCACGATATTCTTATGATATTCTTATACAATTCATCAATTTTTTAAAAAATTGTCGTTGTTTCAATGCACATCACCTTTTTAAGATGTTGATAAATACAAGCATGTGAAAAAAACTTTGAAATGACTGCATGATGTCTAGCTACA
This sequence comes from Rossiulus vilnensis, assembly GCA_034700785.1. Lineage (NCBI taxonomy): Eukaryota > Metazoa > Arthropoda > Diplopoda > Julida > Julidae > Rossiulus > Rossiulus vilnensis. The sequence goes on along the minus strand of JAQIXS010000296.1, from coordinate 40,937 downwards.
AATGGTGTTTTATGTTCACCATAAATCATACCCAATCGTCCCCCCCAATCTTATTCTAATCTCTTCTCGTCCCCCCAATCTTATTCTAAAGCATGCCATAATAACTGCACGTGTAAGTGGACAAGATTAAAGTTTAGGGTCTGTTCTCATCAGCTTATCTGATATATTCAAAATGTATCCATATTAAACACTTCATATATAATCTATGCTTAAAAATGTCACTATTTGTTTTTAAATTAATATCTATCCATACATGTTTGATAACTTAAAAAATTGTGCATATCAAAAGTAGTTAAGATCAACAACAAATTCATACCAACTCCAATTTTCAATCACTAAACCTTTTCAGAAAAAAAAATTTAATTATATGTTGTCATGAAATGTTTAAAATACAAAATCATGGTTTCACACATGGTGAACATAAAATTTATCCAGCACATGCAGAATTCCCAGTACCCAACTGTCAAAGCCTTTTCTCTTCAACAAGATTGTCAGTGCCCTGCAAGGGCACTCAACCACTAAGCCATTAGCCCATCCTATCAAGTTAACGTGGGTGAACTTAAGTGCCCTTAGTGGGCATGCTTCAAATACCTGATTTTCTGGGGGGAAAGGCATCAAGCCCTCTGAAATTAACTTCCATCATGGTACTTTTTGAAGCCAACATCGGAGCAAATGGGAAACGGCTAGTGTAAGATTATCTAATAAATAACGTTCACCTTCGTCACATTTCTGTCATCCCAGATGCAGGTCATGCAGATGACCAGCCTCTTTGCTTATCCTCTGCATCCTGGCAACGTGCAGGTCATACAGCATCTCGTTCACGTGGTAATAATAGGGATTCTGACTCTCGTCCAAATCCGGTTCATAATTTAACGGTTCCTGATACATTTGAGCATTAGTCCAGTGTTGCATATTGACAGTCATTGCGCACATACCGTCGCTTGCGTTTCCGTTGTTATGCTGCAGTTCGCCAGCATGATACATATGCTGCTGGTGGCCATTGGCATAAAGCGCGGGCATGCTGGGGGAGGCCGCGCACTCCATGTCGCTGGAGTGGTGCTCTGCCGATGTGGAGGGTGCAGCTTGCATTCCCACATTGTGGAATGATATGTTGTCTGCAGATAAGAAGCGGGGATCTGTGGTATGCACGTCGTCATTGCTTCCTATTTTGTTGGGCTGCTAAGGAAAAACAACAGAATTACTGTAGTGTAGGTGATGAAGTCAAACAGCACAAAGTGTGACTAAACGTGAGTGCTGCATATGGAATACAGCTGCCATTTAGCTCTAGAACGTTTACTTTTCATTTGCACTAAAACCCACACCACTACAATATCAATCAAAAGCTCGAGAGGCACTGGATGGAGTGAACAATGAAGTAAAACATATTGGAAATTTCAAGCAGTTTCAAGACAATAACAAATAAATTGATAAACAAATGTAACAAAATTAGAATATGAAAATTTAATGTGTTCTGTCAAAAGGATTCAAATAAATTTTTTGGAAATAAATTAAAAATCATTGTTGACCAACCAAAGCAATTTCGTTACCTATTCCCTCACTTTCAGACCAAATGAATATAATTCTACCAATTCCCTATGGCAAAGTCAAAACACTCGCAAATGAATATATCTTTCAACGGCAAGTTATACAGTGTTCCCAACAAGTCGTTCAAAGTATACTGTTTATTTCAAGTCAATCCTTCATAATGGCGCTATTAAGCAATTATTGAGATGAGCACCATGTGGAATGCCCTGGCCTTAGCTTACGAATAACGGTAACAAAAGGAAAGCCAGGACCGATGACAGGACACATTGCAGAAGAGCCAACTCACATAAACCCACATCCTTGGACAACGCAAGTAGCCGCAGTTCTCACGAACACAAACTAACCTTCGTGGTATTTTCCTCCTGACCTTCATCATCCGAGTTCAGCACAGTGCCAGACCTGAAGTAAGTGATATAATAATGAAAAACTGAAGGGCAGATATTCGAATAATTAAGATGCAGCACGCACGAGCATAATTGCCTCCATGGCCTAGGAAGAATCTGGGGTTATTTTCTCTAGAGAGCATAGGTGGGCCATAGACAATTTTTTTTACTACAACAGCATGCATCATGTACGGAAATGCTGTACTGTTACACACGTATCAACGCGACACTGTTATACAACTTCCATGATATTGAGTGTTAGCAATATCTTCATATATGGGAATTAGGTTAACCAATGCGCATTGACCCAACTGCAAAAAGCTCAAGTGGGAGTTGAGGAAGTTTACGTCTATGCCAATGTTTAAATATTATAGTCAAGGGTTATATTCACAATGTGGCTACTGTTACTGACATATTTTGGAAGATGCTTTTTACATTTTTTTGTTTCACTAAAAACGTTACCAGTCATGGAAATAGTTCTCAGGTCACATCACTTTTTAATGTTTTCCATATTTATTTTCAAAAACTAACAAACTGGAAAACTATGGAAAAAAAACCTTTTCTGTGTTTATATGGTTTACAAGTGGACAATTTTTGAATTTGTTATCTAATTTTGGCCAGCAATTTCTCGACTTATTATAATGTTTTCGGCAAAATTGGCTGAGAAGTATTGTAATATTAATATGAATTTACATGTCCAAATAAGGTCATGCAGAAGACAGGCCAAAAAAATCAGGGCGAGTGGCTGACAGCCCGCTAACCAGCTGACAGTGCTCAGGTGTGAATTTCACTACAATTTAGATATTTGGGTTATATTACATGTACCAGTGGGAAAAAACGCGAATTAAGACATTTGTCTCGCTTCCAGTAGCAAGTGACACTTGAGCGTTGGTGAGTTGCATGTTGATGCATAGATGAAGCTGGGCATTTTTTATGGGGACTGGGACATACTTATTGAGACGTGCAAAATAAAAGCAAAGAAACTTGACGACAAGAGCATGCATGAGACTTGGCCCGTAAATTATTTATTTAGAGCATCAACAAGCGTTCGAGATAAAACTTCGATTTTTAAAGATTTGTATCGGGTGGAGCTGCTTGACAAGCAGCGGCGATTACGAATTTACAAAATCTGTCAAACTGGTATACAATGAGAAGAAAATGTACCACTTAAAGAAATAATTACCGAAAACACACTGTACAAAAAAAATACTAAAAATATGCATGTCAATTGTTCTGTGTAATGAGGAGAATCTAAATGTATATACCCTATAACCTATGCCCAATAGGTTCTAGTGCCTTCCGTTTTAATTCATTTTATTTATTTTTTAATAACTTATTTATTGTGAAAGTTGTTTTCAGTAAATTTTGGAGACCAGTCCTCAAATTGATGGCGCTTGAGTAAAAGAAAAAATTGTGGTTTCCTTGACAGTTGACAATGGTTTCAGCACTGTAAAGTGCAAGCAATATTCAGGTGGTTAGACCACTGGTCTAAAAGACAACATTGATTATTTCTTATAAAGTACGACCGCATTTATGAGCAAATGTGAGGTAGTCTTCATTCCCAATTAGGCTATGTTGGAAAAGACAAACTGCTTTTTCTGATGACCTTAATATTGGGTGTCACAAATGTTGGATAACAAGATTCCAAATTTACATCGAATGAAAGAGTTCAAATTGAGAGATTCGTTGGAGATTGGAGAGATTTGAAGATCTTTAATAAGTTTTCGACCAAAAAATCTCACCTGAATATTCCACTACTATCAACGCTTGGATTTAAATGTTACAGTGTAAATTCCTGCTAATGTGGGTTATTTGATGTTTATAAACAAAAATAATGTGCAGCTTCTTGCTACAGCACCCACGACTGATAACCGCCAAAATGAAACATAACATTCTTACAAAAAATAGCAAGAAAAAACAAGTTCTGCTTGACCCATGTGGGTCAAGCAAGGTTGTCAGACTAGCAAACCTTGCCAGGAATACCAAAATAAGCCCATTTTCCAGAGCATCGTACAGGCGATATGCTCAAATTTCATTGTTTCGCCCAGTGGCCGGAACCATGCGCCTAATTTTAATTGCAGTGAATTGCTTTCCAGTTGCGAAAAACGGGCCTCATTAGCGCCAGTTGAGAGGCAAATCGAGCGGCAACCCTTTGGAACAACACCTTCGTAGTACACCGGTGACCCGCCTGGAAACCTCATCTCGTGGTCAGCAACACGAAAATCTGGATATCAGGGACCTCCCATCAACATATCATTAAAGTCGTACATCACTATCGCCCAACAAATCAACCATGACATAACAGGGATGCCGGTGGTTCAGTGCATTCTTCTCGTGTGAACGTATTAAACCAAGTTTAAAAATGAGGAGAAAATAATGGTCCATCCAATCTACAGTTCCATAAGCTATTATACGCAGTAGCGCCTGCACGTGAGCTTATCACATTTTCACTTTAGATACAAAGATGTAAATTACTGCCCAACTCTTCGAAATCAAACTGTAAAAATTGGATTTGGAAAGACAAAAGGGGGGGGGGCCGAGTGGGGGAGGTAGAATTATGTGACAAAGTTTGCTTCAGTATTGATTAGCTGCAAATCAGGCAACAACCAGCAAGTGATGCATGTTGAGACGACCAAAACGAACAATGAAAGCAATATTCACAATAAATCAACAAAGTCTACATACACAGATTCCAAAAGACTGATCAATGAATATCCAATCAAATAAACTATTTTAATCACAAAATGGATGCAAGTCGGTTACCTTATGTGCAAATTGTTAATTCTTTTGGAAATGAGCATAAAATCACTCGACTCTTCATCATTGTTAGCGCGAGAACGCTTTCGACTGCAAAAGTAAAAGGAGAGAAAAATCAGAAGTGCAATTTTTGAAATCATTACGAACATTCATGTCACGATATTCATACAAGAAGCTTGTTGTTCGGAATCATCAGGTACACCATTCAACAAGCAATTACGACAACAAAAGTTTAGCAAAGCATAGTTAACAATAGTTAACAAATTGCCTTCACCCAAAAAGGTCGTTGTTATATACATGCAGGGTACATACGCATTGCGTTTTTTAAGAAAGAAAAATTCCAAAATCAAATCTTAATTTCAAAATGTAGGTAAAAAACGTGTTCTCGCACAAAAATATTCGATGGAAATTGTAGTCTTAAAAAACCCTTAGTTTTTACACTGGCAATAGCTTTGGCATTTAAAATATTTGTCCACCTTTCCCAGCATTTCAATTTCGTTAAGAAATGACACAAAAGCTCCTAAATAATTATCAATATCTTAACTCCCTCACAATTTTTAACAACCTGAACCTACCAATCTCCGTACCAATTGGGGGGAGTGGGGGAATAAAATGGTCGCCCATTACCATCACTACTACAACTGTTATCAGAGAGCTATATTCCATCTGGCATTTTATTAAAACGAACAATCAGGCCGATCATCAAGCCTGATAGCTCGCCCAATTCCATCCAAAAACAAAGATAAGAAATTCAAGAGACCACATTTATTAATTTTATTTGTCAATGCACAAAAGCTCGTCTTTGCAATCTCCAAACACCATCAAAATGGCCAATAATTAATTGGCACGTCTTACCTGATCCTAGATATGGCCCCACGCGCAGGCCAAGCTTCTGGTGGGGGGAGGGGGAAAAACTGGACTGGAAAGGAGATTTCGTATAAGGAACCTCCAAAAAACAGGCCCCTGATTAAGATAGGCCTGCGTGGACAGGCCATTGACCTATCGGAAAGCAGACTACACCTATTTTTTCGATGTCCTGGGCGCAAAGGTGCAACTGTGGCTTGCCCAGTGCCCACTCATTTAAATTGGGTCGCATCAGCGCAAGGACATAGATGGTATTAAGCGAGTAAAACTGAAACAAAAACAGACCAGCAAGTCGCATAACCCAGAAATGGTCAACAAATTCAAAAACCAGATCTCGAAAACTGCATCCCTTGCAACCCTGCGTCCGTTAGACAGGCAAGTGATAATCGCAGTTGAATCACGGAGAGTGAGCATGTTGCCAAAGTGGGTCACCAGTGTTCCTGCCTTAATTAGAAATGTTGGCAGTGAGCAACGGGGTGAAAGCAATCGTGGGGCCTCCCCTGCAACTGGTTTTGGGCCGAACGTCCAGTTCCCACGCCAATACCCCATATCGGACATGAGCGTTTATACTCAACGAGCTAGTTAAAACTTAAGTTAACACGGGTTTTACTGCTAAAGTGCATGTGGAAACCAAGTTTATGTGTTATGAGAAAGGCCGACATAGCTGCTCAGCTCAGATAGAGGCCGGAAAACGGTGCACATAGACAATCTTGCGAATGAAAGCCGGAATGAATGAATTTGAGCGAACTGATGAATACGGCGTAGTTAAAAGTATCGAAGATTTGTTTTTTGCAGAATTAAAAACCGCCCAGGAATTGCATTTTCATAATTCTACGTAGGTCCAAAGGCTATATACAAAGTTTGACTGATTGGGTAAACAAATGAGTTCCTACCAAATTGGTTTCTGAGATTTCCAGGGGGAACCAATGCAAACAACAACAGGATAGACAGATCACAAAAATCCATGAATGTTTATCAATGCTTCATGATAATTAAAGTAGCATTAAATTTTGTCATAGCAACATTTCATTAATTTTGTTTACAATGTAGTGTGAATTCCAAGTTGTCTGAACAAATTCTTCATAATTTTCAATATTTTGTGTATTTAAAAAGGTTTGGAAGCTACATGTCAGTACACATCAGTAAAGCCTAATCTCAGGTGTGCATTTTTTAAAAACGTTTACATTTTTTTAAAGAAATTTACATGAATGTTTTATCTAGATTTCCGCCAACCTGCTTATAGAAATCTCAGTAGATGGAACCAGGAAGTAATAAAATAATATTCAACTTGAATCAACTACAATCAACAGAATTTAAACACCAATGTCATTCTTTGATTGTTATCTTACAGGTATCCAACTCACTGGTGATGTGCTTAATTTATATTTTATAAAGTAGTCACTCAGAAAAAGGATATGCTATAATTAACAATGAGGGCACCTTAGGAAACAGTAAAATTAATCATCATTTTTAAATGGCCTATAACATTTTTACATGTATAACACTTCCTCTTCCATTGTATTTGTTTTGAATGCAAACTGCATTTATATCTGTAGTCGTGCTTTAATCAGCACTGAAGAATAAAAACGGTAATAAGTGCTAAAGCAATTTCTCAAACGTTTACCAGTAGTGGACCACTAAATGGTACCATGGGTTGCTGATGCACTTGTGGTACACTCATCTTATTACAAAATTAACATAGTTAACATAATAGACATTAATTTGTATAGCTTCCGTGCTGATGGTTTTAAGAATAAATACGGTTGTCCTTTATGGGCCCTTCTGGATCAATTTAGAAAATTTCTGTCTAATGGTACTGCAGACCTGGTACCACAAACACAGCAGACCTGCAATGGTCCTTCAAACTCAGTTTGAGAAACATCGTGCTAGAGCAACGTTTTTCTCAAATTAACTTTGCCAAGACAACTTGTTTGCTCTAAAGCATCCCTCAGTAATCGGCCACGACCATATTCCCTTCCCCGTCATTCTTCAATTCTTCTAAGGGTTCAAAATTTGCAATTGCACTGGTGTATAAAATTGAGAAACAGATTGCCTCCACCTACCACATGCAGGCCTGCCCACATGGCATCACATGCTGATTGTAGGGTAACGAATAGAATAGATCGTTGCTATATGAGCATAAACAGATCGAATAAAAATTCACATCGATCTGTTGATACAATAACGATGTAATATTAGTAAAATTGTAACAGAATTCTACCAATGGAATCTCCAACATACAAACAAGATGTCCACCACTCTTCCTAACCGAACAGCTTCCTGCCATTAATCTTGGGCGATTTAACGTCATTATAGCATACGAGGACAAAGTAGTACTGCCCCTTAAGCACAACGTGAAGATAAAGACAAGCGATAAATTACGATTGTCGATTATTGCCAAATAATAAATCCAAAACGAAGGGGTAACCTTGACCGCAGCCATAACTGCATGCATAGCGACACGCCTAAGAAAACCATGTTATTGGCGCTTTATAGAATGAATCTTAATCGCGTTTTTTATATTACCTAGTATGGGTCATCATCCGACGTAAGTTGTGCAAATAAATAACAGAAAAATGGTCGAAAACATCCTTTTCACGAAGACATTTCTAGCAAACACAACACGAAGCTGCCATATTTGCAGCTGCTTGGTCGTCGCGTGCTGAGTCGTGCTCTACCAAATTAACTTAGTCATTGATGAGTGTCGCCATCTACCGCTCACACGGTGCAACTAGTTTAATTTAGAAATTTAATTAGAATTAGAATTTAGCGAAGTCACTAATTGATAGGAATTCTTTCTAATCATGCTTGTTAAAAATCGTTATAAATTTACCTAAAGTTGTTGTAAGAAAGTCTTTATTAATTTTCTCAAATTTCTTAAAACAGAATTTCTGACAGATACTGTTCATTTTGAGATTGCTGAAATTTTTATTTTATGAATTTATTATAAGGGGCCGTCAATAAATACATCAATGATAATTACAAGGGTCTGCTCATTATCGATAACATTTCGATAGAATTATATATAATAGCAATTTGCGCGACGTTAACTAGGAAAACTCAAGCAAGCTCTTTTTTTTAAATCAATACGGGCGTTAAACGTGGAAAGCTAATAAATAGGCCTAAGAGAGAAACTGATAAAAGTTGTGAGACCTACATGATAACGATATCATGTGGGGGAGGCACTAATTGGCACTTTTGTAAATGATGCGAAGAGTGGGTCCGGAAATTAAATTTGCTACCATGATCACTATTTTTGATCCAATACCCATAAAAATATAGTCATAGTAATGTATTAACACACAATTAATTTGAATTATGCAAAAAAAATTCGGATCTTATGCGGAATACAACTTGCAAGTGGTGATTAACCCCTTTTTGTTTCATTTGCATTGTCCAAGGAAACAGTTGGCATCTTTCTTCACTTCAAACCTGTCTTCTGCGCGACTGAAATTCGACGAAAGTTAAAAAGGTCATGATCCCCATCAAAAATGGCTATTCTTTTGCAAAACGTGTCGGTACAATACGTTACGTGCCAAGTGGCTTGGTGGATTTGTTTTAATGAAAAATGTAGGTCGCAATGGGTTCGAGGAAAAAATGTAAAAAAACTAATTGTCACTTTGTACTGGAATCTGGAGACTGCAATTAATCGTTTTAATACATTGTAGCTTCGAACAAGTTGGAATTCCTGACTTTTTTAAGAAGTGTGATGATAACATTTAAAGAAAAGTAAAATATTATTGCTACAAGTGTGGTATAGAGAAAGCTAATTGAATTGGAATTGATATTATTGGTTATTTGCAAAATCTGAAACGTGTGCATTTCTAAACAAAAACTACACAAATTGGCATACATGTACATATTTAGTCTGACAAACGGCCAATAATGCAATTCTGATAATGTGAGGAGAAGCATTGTTACGTCTCTTTTGCCACGAAACTAATAAATGTTGCAGGCGTTTATTTTGCCACATGTTTCAGTGCAAGTTTTACATCAAGGCGAAAAAATCATTCATCCAAAAAAGCGGAAGAGACAGAAATTCCGTTCCGCCTGGATCTGAATGCTAAAAAACCCTTTTCAAGAAAGGGCAATCCGATTTTGCACTTCTCCGTCAATGCATTGACCTTGTATGCATCACAATCAAACAAGAGAAATTCAAACGTAGGCCTGCGTATAAAGTCCAAACCCAGCGGTCAGGAGCAGATCCAGAAATTTCCCAAATGATAATTTTCATAGATAAACGGGGCACAAAAACATTAAGAACATTAAAATATTGGTGTATTTGTTTCAGTATTTTGCACTTTTTATCTAATTGCACGTAATTTAATCCTAATTTAAAGTATTTTGTCCCGAGTCAAAGTAGGTATGTAAACACCTTACCTTGTGATTTATTCTAGCTGAACTACCTTGAATAAGCCCTCGGCAAGGGGGCTGTTTGAACCAAAGTAGTACTTTGGATAGGACTGCTTTAAAAGGTGCATGTAAACGTAGTGATTGTGTGTCCATTTGATTGATGTGGGCCATGGATCAGAGAGGGGGCCCTGAAGGCGGATAGGGTGCAATAGCAAGTTAGAAACATTACAACATCAGCAGAGTGCCCCAAAATGTTCAAAACACGGGGCAATTTGGCAATGAAGTTCTGCGCCCACAGCATCGCGCTTAATATCCATTGCTCAATTTTTTTTTTCTTAAAAAAATTAATTATTGCGGAAATAGCAACATAATTCTGAGAACAAAACTTCGCACTCGCCCCGATTAAGTACGTCGACAGACCAGGAATAATGGCGCTTGGCCATGCACGCACAGCTCATTTCAATAATTATCGAGCCGAATATTTAACCAAATTTATGTTAGAAAACTTCGAAATGGCGTCGGCCTAGAATCGAAGAAAGAGGAAGAATGGCACATATTTCATGCCACCTTCGCCTAGCAGACGATCGCCAATTAAAAAGTTACGCCAATAAGGTCATTACCTGCTTAATAAAAAAGAGGGCAGTGTTTCGATGGCCATTGGCCAAAGTAGCCAACGCTTAAGTTGACCGTCTCGGACCGCGAATTTCTCAGATTAAAATTCAAAATATTAATATTAAAGACCGGATATCCGACTGGACTACGATCAGGAAAGATAAAAAATGGCCACTCGGACGACATATCCTATGACATTCTTCTACTAGCACCTTGAAACCGTTCTGCAAGAATAAGGACAGGAAATTTAGCCCTCCAACAAAACTTACTGTATCTTAGCACAAAACGGCTGCATTCTAGGAAGCAAAGAATGCAATCAGAACACTACGTCTAGCTTTGCATTCTTCCGGATTTATTCTAAAGAAATGTAGCTGATTTCGTACACAATGAGTATCGATGTTCCCGAAGCGACACCCATTTCGAAACTTTCTCTAGAAAAGCAGAAATTACATAAACTCACCAACCGGAAATCAGCGAGTCGCGCATTAGATCGGTCCATATATCGCCAGAAAGCGAGGCCCATTCTTGAAACAATAGTTAATGAGCTGACCTTCACGCACATCAATCATCGGACTTTTTCTGGAAATTGGCAGGAAATCGAGCAGTTGTTTCTTAGAAGGAATAAAGTTCATAAACCTTTTTTCTGATTACCGCGTTTGGCAAAATACCGCATAGCCTGTTCGTTAATAGGTCTGATCTATAAAGTCGGTTGGGAAATTCTCCACTTCCTTTCCATTACATTTCCTTCGCAAAATTAGCCCTCATTATTAGCTGCCCTGTACCCGATCCTCCAGGCTATTAGCTTAAATCTCAATCTTCTTTTAGACTTACATTAGTTAAGACTTCGGGGCTACAATTATTTTATTAACCATCAAATGATGGCAAGTCATTTCCAAAAACGATAAGCTGTTGACACGCCACACAAAAATGGATAGCAATGTAATTGTAGTAATAAATAAGGTACTGGGATTTTTTTTCCAAATAAAATGCAATTTCGTTCATTTACTTTTGTGTATCGGTGCAAAGCTTTAATTAACAAAAAAAATACAAAATACAAAACGTCTCGAAAGCAAACGTGTGTGGTTTTTGAACATCATTCAGACTATCCACTGACACAACAGATCCAAATCCCCAAAAGCAAGCAAGGACAGTGGTCAATTAGAGGAGGCGGTTGCCTTGGCAACCGATGCTAATATACCAGGTTTACTGATATCAGCCTGAGAGCCCAGAGTGAGCAAGATGACGTCACCCCAGCGGAAGTCAGTCCATCACTACTGGGGATTTTTTACTCAAATTTCGCATCCTCCAGTCTAGCCAACAAGTGTTTTGACTGACACAGATTGCGAATAAAATGCGCGTGTGTAGAGGTTCCATTGTCCTGGAACGTACTGTTCAAATCCAGATGGAGAAAAACATAAAGGGAGTGTGCTACAATTGTATCACCGAATTCGAATTTCAAATTCCCAGCGACAAAAATTCATTCTTGCAGCCTGAAAAACGGCGCGTTGTGTGCGCAAGCGAAGGAAATGAAAGGCGTTTTTGATGTTTGTTAGACAAAATGATGATTTTGTGAGTGGTGAAGTCCATAGCGGGGTGTAGGCGTCCTTAAACAGACGCCTTCGATGAAGATAAAAGTAAATATCCGGAGTTTTCAGACATTAATGGACAATTGAGAAAATGGATGACAACGGAGTAACTGTTTCAACTTACTATCTTTTGATGGAAACCTACAATGGAGTCCAATGATTGGACTAACTTTCCCTTTTAGATTTTCTGCATTTTAATCCCCCAACTCTGTAGTTACTACCGAACTTACAATGGTTCTTCTCACCATTCTTGAACTTCCCTGAATTTCATAAAAACTCCGCAAATACGTGGTAGAGAATATCCGAGTATTCCCTTCCAAATGGTGAAATTTCGCCTGATCATGGCGTATATCCCAGCGTAGACAGGATTAAGCCGGCATAAGTAATGGGTCTGGAAATCGACCGCTTCATGGGCTCATCTCTGCAAATTGATTAAGTCGGCCATCTTGTCTGGCCCACAGAGCCCGCTGGAAGCCACCCTTGTGGAAGCATTTCCGTTCTGGCCCTGCGAACAGTCATCTGTTTATTTAATAAAGAGGGAAACTATTGTTTTCGCGGTCGTGACTCATGTCAGACGTTGGCTGGCACGAGGGCACTAGCCTTCGTCAAATAAAACGGGACACAAAAATGGTTTCATCCTGCTTGGGTGTGCGCTCACAAGTCGCACTGCACCGGACTCAAATTTGATTTGGTGAGTCGAAAATGCGTGATTGGGGCGACCTTTCCCCTTTTCCTCTCGAACCCTAGATTAGGTTCGAACCCTCTTTGACACGCATACGGACTGGCGACTATATTAGTCGCTACAATGGACTGTGATGGTCACTTCTCTTCACCCAGGGCTCACCCCCTTGACACATTCTTTGTTTTTCATTAAGATCCCCCCAGTGAAGGACGTATCGATTCCCCGATTTGAATTTGCCAATCAAGACACAATTGATCATCAAATAAGGGTTTTGTCAGCGAAAGGGGCCGTCCATAAAAGCCGTCACAAAAAATCCGATTTTTGGGTAGGCCTATGTGAATTTTATACCCCTACCACATAACCATTTAGGCCTACATGTACATCTTTATCGAGATCAAACGAATTGAACAAATTGCATCATAAATGGCGCTGGGAGTTAGAAATGAACATTCGCTACAAAGTGCAAAAATGTGCAGGTGACATCGCCTCCATTCGTGAGCTGTGATTTTTTACCATGCTGTTGATTGATCACTATTTCAAACGTGCAGCAAATTTAAATGTCTCAAGTAAATGTGTAGCATTTTCAGGAAAGATTTTTTTAAATCTAAGGAAATGAAATTAATACAGATAGGTTATTTCTTGTGGATTCCTAGCTTAATACCAATAAACGTTGGTCGTTAGAGTGAGATGATTGTTAACTGACTGCAATAGTTAACATTATCTAAATTACCACAATTTGTAACAAATACGTTGAACGTTTGTCAAAACCACGCCCACATGGCGCCTAAATACATTTATAATTTTCAATGTTTTCGCAGAACAAAAAACGCGGTATTTTACAGAAACAACCCATCTAACGAAAAATAAAATAACAAGAAACACGTTTCCTTCCTTGAATTGATGGAAATGTTTTTCGCGCTCAAGTTCATGATACATGATACGAAATCCAACGTTTGATATTAAACAGAAATAAGGAAATTGACCCGGTTGAAACTAGTTTCACGTATGGCCTGCTATGCATCCCGACAATGTCATGGCATCAAATGTTGCCTAACTGGTCGCAGTATTTCTTTTCGCAAATAAACGAAATCATCGTGCAACAATAAATAATAATAAAAGTGGGGGTGGAGTAGTCGGCTTTACGCTTTCACAGCCGATACCAGCCGCTCGGTATTTAAATATTGGCACGAGCTTCCCAAATGATGCATAGCCTATTCATCTTGTACAAACACCAGAGCAATAGCATGTACATAAGTTTTGTCATACTGTACAATCCAGTCATGAGCTCCATGGTTATAGAATGTAAGAAAACAGACATTTGCAAACGAGGAAAGTAGGAGAAAAATTAAAGGATATGAGATCATAGTTTCCTATGATACTACGCTATATTCAAAGCAGTGTGCTAAAGATAGCAAGTTTCATTTTAGGACATCCTCCATTGCACCAATTTCTATGGTAAACCATTTAACATTTGGTTAAACATTATACTCATGTTGTGCGCAAAGATGATAACAGGTTCCAATAGTGAAATACGTTAAATAGGCTACATATCGTTAAACGCCCAGTGTAAACATTACAGCCAAATATTGCGTGTAATAACTTGGGAGGGGTGGGTTAAAACAGATCAAAATGTGTGATTAGATCATCGCTTTTCATCTATCTCCCATCCCAAAAAAATAAGTAAACGAATTTACGATACATTGCTCTTCCGAAAATCAAATGTTTGTGTCTGGATTACCGATGGGCGGCACTGGGCTCTAAATCAATGACTCTACTTGACCACGCCATTATTCTTGTACATTGTATGCACTATTTCGGTAATTTACTAGTTTTTAAAACTAAACCCGAAAATTAGAATCCGAAAAAAAAAATGGGAACATCCAGGCATTTCTTCTCTTGACCAAAAATGCCCACCCCATAGGCTATGAGTTATTCATTTCCTTGACTGATTTCCTCTCAAATCCCATGAGGCCGTTTCCGAATGGCAATCGATTAGCTTTGGTCAGCGAACCGGGCCATGGTAATTCAAAGGCGCTATTCGAAAAGGTTATCACACCGAATCGTTACAGTAATTTTGGCCCGATAAAGTCAATCAAGTTCAACTTGAATTTCCGAGAAAAAAAACACACAAACACGCGAATCCTAATGAGCATTGTTCAGATTGGAATAATTCGGTCGTTTCCATTCCCTACGCACGCGTCATTGACTAAAGCCAGAGTAATTAATAATCGGCAAGCTCTAATAACGATTTCATTTTGACTGTTCAGGTGGCTCGGCTAGCATTGACCCGATTTCCGCAACCCTCTTCGTGTTTGCGTGTTGGTGGTTACAGCACAACTTATCGCATAAGCGGCGGAAATTTCTGA
This sequence comes from Rossiulus vilnensis, assembly GCA_034700785.1. Lineage (NCBI taxonomy): Eukaryota > Metazoa > Arthropoda > Diplopoda > Julida > Julidae > Rossiulus > Rossiulus vilnensis. Next base: position 25,789 of record JAQIXS010000296.1, on the reverse strand, counting down.
ACGAAAGATTTATTGCTGGAGAGTGACGCCATCAAAATGGCGTCTGGGAGAAACCCTTGAACGCCTGCAGAGAGAGAGACTAATGGTCATCAAGTCGCATCAATAATATTCGGTATTTTCTTATTATCGATAATACATGTATCCTGAAAATGAGAGCGGCAGCATACAGAAAAGCCCCTCCTTTGACTGTTAGCCAGGCTATTTCCACCCTTATTACTAAGTTGTTAGATGATCCATAATTTAGACACAACTGAACCGGAAACGCATCCAATGACAAGCGGCTTGGACGTGTTCAAGTATACATGTACGTGTAGTTTCGTAAACACACGCAAGAGACAAACACTAAGTTGCGTGCATCATTCAACTGGCCGCTGTTTTACGACGAAAATCCCCCATCCTTCTGACCTTTGACCCTGGTCCCCTCCCCTTGCTCTAGTACGTCGGCGAAATCCTGTCTGGGGTGACGAAAAGCAACAACTGAATACTGATAAAAAATGTGCGAGGCCCAGCGAGGGTGGCGAAATCAAAAGTTACACGTAAATAACGGCCCACGTACGCCAAGTATTATTAAATTAGAATTTAACGACGTCATTCGTTCCGGCCACATTAATTCCCGATGAGCCATACTCCTTCCCTCTCTCTTTATCGTTTCAAATGCCTAACAGTTAGTGCCACTCTGTAGTAATTATAGGGAAATATACTACCATTTAAATTAGCAGAAATTAATCTCACTTTTCCCTTGGCATTACTGACATTTAACCTCTCCGCAATTGATTAGGGACTCTGTCATTAGGCAATACTAAACTATTATAGGACAATGAAAATTACTTAAAATACACCCGGTTTCTGTTCCAGCAAGTCCCAGACTCTTAGTAGAGTAAGGTATGGTTGGGACCTAAGGAAAGATTAGCATCATTATCTAATGGTCTTTTAGAGATATTCATGGTTAGGCCCTCTTGTTTCATACTCATTAAATAGCAAAGCTGCGTTTCTAAGACTGCAGAACCGACGTCAATTAGCTAATCTGTGTAGAAGCTCCAGTATCAATCAATTGAACAGGATTACATCATAACATCCTTCTAGTATGTATTTTCGCTGCTATGACGTCATTGCTCGAGTAGAAGATTATGACTTTCGAAAATAAAACACGATGACTACAAGATGACATCACGGTTACGCGAAATGGAATGTGAATAATGTTATGAGTCAGGCGAAACGAGATAACGCTGTGTACGCAATATGAAGGACAATCCCAAATTTTGATTTTTAACGTGTTTCGTAGAAGTGCCGTCGAGTATTAATTTTAACAAATTCTCCCAAATCTCCAATTTGCCAGAATCCTTGTAGGTTGCACATAATCCATCAAAGGGGCTTACCAGCTGATCAATCATGATAAAAGTCAAGTTTGCCAGGAACAAGCAAATTTGTTCCGGCCATAATCTGATCTCAAAAATCGGTTGTATTAAAGGCCATATAAATCACGTGAGGCACATGGGGATGATGGGTTTTTACATGTGTGATGCATCACGCTAAAATTAACCAAAGCTGTAATTTCTTTTTTAAAAGATCGAAAACATTTTCGTAATTGATGGAGCGCTACAAGAAATCGATTACATGCAGGTACATCAAACATGTAGGTCTACATCCGAAGATACATGTACATGCATTTGAACAGGTCTGTGCTTGACCATCGTCCAGTAACTTTGTTCACTGGTCAGATTTGCGCCCTTGTTAGTATGTCCAAGTTACGCATATTTCCACAATCAAATGGTCACGGATTGCCAGCAGTGCGCGTTATTAAAGAGGCCGCTTAAATATCGTGAATTAAAACAGCAATTAACAAGCTGACCTCCGGAAAGGGTGAAACCTGAAGAAAAACCCATACGAGCAATCAAGCCTTCCATTTTTTTTTGGGATTTTCTTCCCAAATTCAATAGATGGGCTAGGCAAGGTCATTTCCTCTCGAGTATTGAACTGGCGTGTGCCGATGTGCCTGCAGCATGCACCAAACTCTGATTAGCGAAATCGGAGTTTAGCGCATTCGTCGAGCCAAAATACAAATCCTCAAAAATAGCAACAACCACCTTGCACTTGGCCTGGGAGTCTCAATGGGGCGACGTTTGCCTCACGGCGGTTCCGATCTCACAGCTCTCAAGAGGGGAAGAAGAAAGACGAAGGTTAAAGAGAGAGGGGATCCTCAAATCTGTATATTTTTTCTGCGCAAACGAAAAAAATAAAACGCAACAATGACGCGAGACGCCTACAGGCCGTCCACAAAGGCTGGACACAATGGGGAAATAAGAAAAATGTTTCATTCAAACACCAGTCCTAACAAAGTACGACTTTCCCGGAATTGGGTGATCGGCATACGTGGTAACCAACTAACCATGTGTGCGCATTCAAAACCATTCGCGAATGTGTATTTATGGCTATAAGGGCCTCAACACATGTTTTGCATTACCATACATGTATACAGTTAAATGAAAAGGTCAAGATAAGTTAAACTCAGCTTGCCCAAACATGGCAAACTCACACCAAACGAAATGAGCACACATTGGACTTCACGAACATTTAAAATGTTTCCTAGGGCACAAATCTACACGAGCGTCAGGAAAAAGATGTATTTCAATGTCTGCTCCATATCTTGACATCAAGTAGTTTAAAGATTTTTAAACACCATATTTTGGCTCTTGACGTTTTAAAATGGCATGTCCACAGATGACTACAAATCACAAAACGGTCCCAAGATAATGAAATTCTTTTTTGGTTTGTGATAAACTGATAACCGTCCATAAGCGTATGCTTTCGTAAACTCAACCAGGCGATTTATGTTTGCTATACGATTTTATGCTGCTTAATGGGACATAATGTCACGTAACCAATTTGATTATTTGACTCAAAAGTTCTTCGAATCAGTCTACACCCTGTATTTCGGAAACGTGTACGTCTTTTGTTTTCATAAATCCTACTTTCAAAAAGTGGTCACGATTTGCTAAGACCCCTTAGGGTAAGGGCAATTTTCTTAGCGAAAAACACGAATTAAATTTAAACCTTTTTTCACGAAAGTTCGAATGGACCCTGCTTGGGGGACCCGCTCCCCACATCGTGACGCATACATGTATAATCCACCCTTATAGTGTTGGCGAATTTACGATGATTTACATGTATATCATGGTTGTATGCAACCAAATGCGCTCATCGCTGAGGAATGACCGACAGACTTTCAGCAGAATTCATTGTTTAACAATCCTTATGAAACGGGGTGTGGACAGCTAGGAGTGTGGGGGGTGGGGGTACCGGTAAGTGCCGATAACTGATGCAGTAGGGCAAACCGGACAAGAATTTCGCCGCAGTCGAAAAGATGAACACCATCAGGTGCTCATAGGGGCATAAAACGTCATCCGGCGTTCGTGAATTACCGTTTTCCTTCAAACTTTCAAATCCATCTTTTGTGCTTCCTCTGCCATGTTTCGCCCCCCGAAAGCTAGCCTGTTCGCCATGGCCAATCAGCGCGCGCCTCTCGTTTTATGACCATATATGGCGTTTTGGGGCAAGAAACTCCGACAGAGGGGTGATCAACACCTTATCAACGCAAATCAAACGATAATCATCAATGCAATATGGTTCCAAAAGCCGTGAAATTCGACGAGTCACCTAGAAATCTGTTTTTTAGGTCTTAAAAGGGCTGAAAGACGGGCCCAAACTCGAATAAAATTGACTGTTTTGCACCCAGGCCTTCCCTTCGTCCCTTCGGACGAGTCCAAACGCAATCGAGACCCTCCCAGCCACTTTGCAACTGCCACTTGCTCTGAACGAGGATTTTTCGGTTGTTGTCCACCGCTAGTTTGCTCCACCAAACCGTAAGTATGACCGATTTTTCGTTCGATATTTGCAGGAAATCTACCAGAAACCGGTGGTCGGTGAAAGCGCATTTGACACAAGCAGTTTCAGAAGCTCGATTTTGCTGGTTTATTTACCTCAAAATCGCATCCTGAAGCCCAGGGAGGGATGGCAGAAATGCACCCGTCTTCCGGGCTTGGTATTGCGCATAATCTGCTCGCAAAGAGTTGCAAAAATCCTAAGAAAAGTGCGAGAAAAATTTCGAGCAAATTCGAAAATATCGTCTGGGCGAGCTGAGCCGGCGTCTTTCGGCGCAAAGTGGTTGCATCGGCTGCCGGCTTATCAGCCGCGCTGAAGGAAAGGATGCGAGATCTGTCCCAGCATCCGCGCAGATAATTCTGGCATAATCTGCGCGCAAAACAAACAGTTTGGTCTGGAAAACCGGCGAAAAATCAATCTTGGCCTGGAGCGGGCGAAGATTAGGGGGGTTGCGCAATCTTTGTTATCAAAATCTTGGAATTAAAATCTCGCTTCAGCCGCCAGCCGAATCCAGCTTCGGCTGATCGGCGTTTCGATGTTATTTTCCAGTTTTCGATAAAAACCGAACGGTTTCGAAGCCGCTAGTCTTACCTAGACTCGGAAATCATTGTTGCCGGTTTCATTGTCGCTTATCGATCCGGATGACGTCAGCACTGCCGCCGGCAGCGCCACCCCTCGGATTTGCCCCAGGCAGCGTTACCATATATGGTCAAAAATTGGTTGAACGCTTTACCACGAGCTGGTTGGGCAAGCGGGCCGGTGGGGCGTGTTTTCCAAAACCCCAAAGCGTGACACCACCGAGTGCTCCCCTCTTATAAAAGCGTCCAGCACCACATCCACAATCAGTACAAACTGTTCAGCGAGCTTTAATTCTCAGCCAAGTCGGCTTCTCATTTCCTCGGTTCGGAACCAAACAGGTGTGTGCGCGCTCGCGGTTGACGTTTAGCGGCTTCGGAGTCGAAACCGGTTATCTTTAGTGAGCATTTCGTGGCGGTGTCCCGTGAGGATTATTGGATTACTACAACTGCGGCTAAAAACGAGTCCTCTGGATTGTCGAAGGCTTTAGTTTCCTTAACCGCGATAAATGTGATCAATGGGGTGGCATTGAAATAGGTTTTTAACGCAGAATTCTGACAATGCGTAAACTTTTGATTTTCTAGAGTGGGAACAATTTATAAACTTGTAAAATTCATTAAGGAAATTTGATAACTTCATTTTCGGTTTTTGATGTCTACGGCAAGTGCTGATTTTTATTGGGTTTCACCAGATAAGTGAGAAAGTTTCACGAAGAGATGGGATCTGGAAACATTTTCAATGTTTCTTCTACTGAAAATTGCATTGTTGGGAAATTGTGAATGGAAAAAGCCATCCCATTGATTAATGGGGCCTTCCCCTAACGGTCAGCATGAGTCACAATTTTCTAATACTATGAGGGAGTGGTCACTTCTCGTGAATCCCGTTAACTCATAAACTTTCATGTTGCATTCGGAGTAATTGGATATCTTAAAAGACGTCCAGGAAAATACTGCGCTATTATTTGTTGTTTTTTATCTTAAGATTCTATTTAGGTATCTTTAATTTTTTTTCCGAGCTAACATTTCATTTACAAAATTTTATTTCGAAAATGCTCGTTTTAAAAAATTAAGGCACGTTTACATTAGGTAAATAAGCCAGTAATTAATAAAATGCCAAAACTACCTTATGTTTCAAGCCTAGATTTTAAGGCAACTTTAAATTTGAAAACGTCTCGTTCCTTTACTATTCTCAGCCGAAATCTCCGTTCAACTAATTTAAAAGCATATGAAATTGATCAGTCAAGACATCCAAAGAGCAGTTTTCTCGGATTAGGAGTTGTCTTTCGGATACCGAACATACCGCGCAGAAAGTGGGTAGTTGCGAAAGAAGGCCACTCCACCCAACCAGGCTAGTGCCCACTATTGCCTATTTTAGGCCAAAGCACCGACAGGCTTTTAAATTATGAATGAAGCCGGGCAATAAGAATTGACCAAATTTGGACCGACTTGGCCAGCTTTGGTCGTGCTACCCCACCCACTTCGGGAACCTTCCCAATGACCCTAGTTGGCCAGGGCAGCGGTTACGGCTCGAGGATACGAGAAAAACCTCATTAGCATACTAGTTGTAAAATCTACAGTCTGCAAAAACCCCGCAGCCTGCATGTCGACACCATTACGAAATTCTCGATTTTAGTTTTTAAGGGATGTTGCATCTCAACCTAATGTCCATATAGGATTAGTTGTCCTGACCAGATTTTTTTTTAAATCTCCAGACCTAATAACAAAATGTGTGACGACGAAGTTGCCGCTTTGGTAGTTGACAATGGATCTGGAATGTGCAAGGCAGGGTTCGCCGGGGACGATGCTCCCAGAGCTGTGTTCCCGAGCATTGTGGGCCGACCTCGTCACCAGGTAAGCAGAAATTCGCAGTTTCTTTCAACTGGCAATCGCTTGCATCGATTTCAAAGCTCATCTGTTTCTGAATTATTCTAGGGTGTGATGGTTGGCATGGGCCAGAAAGACAGTTACGTCGGAGATGAAGCCCAAAGCAAAAGAGGTATCCTCACCCTGAAATACCCCATCGAGCATGGAATTGTAACCAACTGGGACGACATGGAAAAGATCTGGCATCACACCTTCTACAATGAACTCAGGGTAGCACCCGAGGAACACCCCGTTCTGCTCACAGAGGCTCCATTGAATCCCAAAGCAAACAGGGAAAAGATGACCCAGGTAAGGATAAGATGACCGCAAAAGAAAATTGTACTGGAAACGTAATCATTGAATTATGATTATCTGTGAATAGATAACCAAATCAAACCATTGACTGTCTTATTAAATGGTTCATTTACATTTCTGTGCAAAACTAGTTTCTTGATTTTAAGTGACATTAAAATGTAGGATCTTCAGCAAATCTTAGAATTCGGATTTTAAGATATTTTTTTTTGGCATTTTCCAGATCATGTTCGAAACATTCAACACCCCAGCCATGTACGTAGCTATCCAGGCTGTCCTCTCACTGTATGCCTCTGGTAGGACGACGGGTATCGTTTTGGACAGCGGTGACGGTGTGTCCCACACTGTGCCCATCTATGAAGGATACGCCCTGCCCCACGCTATCCTCCGTCTGGATTTGGCCGGTCGAGATCTCACCGACTATTTAATGAAGATCCTGACGGAACGAGGTTACTCCTTCACCACCACTGCTGAGCGAGAAATCGTGAGAGACATCAAGGAGAAGTTGTGTTATGTAGCACTAGATTTCGAGCAAGAAATGGCAACGGCAGCATCCTCTAGCTCGCTCGAGAAGTCCTACGAATTGCCCGACGGGCAGGTGATCACCATTGGAAATGAGAGGTTCCGTTGTCCAGAAGCCCTCTTCCAGCCATCATTCTTAGGCTAGTTTGCGTTACGATTTTTTGAGGGATATTAACGTTTTTGTAATATTTTTGGAGCTGAGTTAACTGACCTATTATCTCGTCTATTACAGGTATGGAATCTTGTGGAATTCACGAGACCACATACAACTCCATCATGAAGTGCGACGTGGACATCCGTAAGGACCTGTACGCCAACACTGTCCTATCCGGAGGCACCACCATGTACCCAGGCATTGCTGACCGCATGCAGAAGGAAATCACTGCCCTCGCCCCCAGCACAATGAAGATCAAGATCATCGCACCCCCAGAGAGGAAGTACTCCGTCTGGATCGGAGGTTCCATCTTGGCTTCTCTTTCCACCTTCCAACAGATGTGGATCAGCAAACAAGAATACGACGAATCTGGGCCCAGCATTGTCCACCGCAAATGCTTCTAGAGTATTCGTTCTGATCATTCCACTACTCCAAACTCATTCCCTGCTTTGTATTAGCCAGAAACAAAACATTCAAATAACCTGGTCTGTTCTGATGCGCTTTGAATGCACCTCACCAAAATCCGTGGCTTTTTGAGTCGCGAGCTGAGGTAACGATGAAAAAGAATGGCAAATTTAAAAGAATCTGAATTTGAAATGCTGACTCGAACGGTTTTATTCATTATATTTTCTTTTTTGTTATTTAAATAAAGGCATTTCAACAAATAATTTTTCTTTTTCTTTCCTGCTGTTTGTAAAGATTACAATTGAGTAGTCATTCGTTCCTTTTACTCCAGCCCGAAGTGGGCACTAATTCGATGCGGTGCATTCCAAAATGTATAAACGTCTTTTACATGTAATAAAAGGAAATTCCTAAAAAATTTACATGTAATGTCTGAGGAACTAGCTCGACGCCATGGTGTGACATTAAGCAACTGCATAATTATTGGGATTCAGTAGAGAAGAATGTAGCTTCAAGACAATTGCTCAAAATGACGATTGATAAAAGTTGCTTGCTAGTAAGATTTTGTGATTTTTCGGAACTTAATATTGGTAAGGTAAATTCGAAATTTAACCCAATTTACTATTGATGCATAGTTTAATCTGTTTAATGTATTTGCACCCAATCTTTATACAGTTAATTCGCCGGTAAGCGTGACATTTAAAATTTAAACAAATGAGTTTTGCGTTCTTCCAAATTGTCTTAAATTTCATGCTAGATACTCGTTAGATCTGCCTGGATGATCGCAAATATCGTGCATATCCACCATTAGTAAACTTCACATTTGTAAACATGGATTTCGTAAAGCTGGAGTATAAGCTCACCCGCTGGTGCTTTTATCAATCGTTAGCCAACATGGAATTGGATATGAATCATATGGGTGACAGTAGATAATTTGGAGTAGAACGTCAATCATGCCTGCAGCGGTTAAGGCTTATATGATGCCTATATAAGATCAAAATTAGTTACACGTGCATTTATCCAGCCTACGTTTTGTGTGATGGTCTAATGGAAATACCGCCAACGTAGCATATTAAAAGAGCAAAAAAATGGGGTCACTAGACGGGGATTAATTGCCCTAGATGAAGTCCTGGCTGTAATTATGGCCAACTTACACAACAGGTGAAACTTAATTGCCCTTCCCAGCCAAATACAACACAAGTTGATCGCTTATTACGAGCATAATATGAAATGAAAGGTTAAAATAACAAACATTTATTAATAAACATCAATGGTATGTTAATTGTACAGTACTCACCCAGCTGGTATCTACACTGGTCGAATCGAAGGCCTCAATTCTCGAAAAAGTTAAACTCACGATAACATGCATTGCATTCGTTAAACACGAAAAATTGTAAACCAATGTGCATGTTTAGGAATTCCAAAAATGCTTTATAACGGCGGCCTTTCTACGGAATCTCTCGAGCGAGGATCTTAGTAGTCACAATTATACGGAGGCTTTTGGGGAAGCGCAAAAAAAAACAAAAAAATCTTTTATAAAACTGAAATTTTCGTTTATAGCTAAAATAATTACAATAACACGTTAAGAAGTATCACTGAGCATTGCAAACGCAACAAGGCCTTAATAGTGGCTAATCAATGTGCAAAATTATAACTTTGATGCTTGGCAAACGAAACGTTAACCAGCCTGGATGCATAACAGTTCATACACTGTATGTAAACCAATATTACATTTAAATTCCTGATGTAAATTAAGCACGAAAAGCCAACAACTGCATCACAAAACGCAGCGCTTAAACAACACCGAACAATTTTATAAATAATTCTCAAAATGTTCTGGCTCGTCAGAGCATAGTACTTAGCAAGCCATAATTGAGATCAGTGATTTTAAAACAAAAACGTTGACACCAATAAGTCAATAATTTCACGCTAGTTGGCAGAGACCAGAAGGTCCGAAACCTTTGGGAACCGGGAGGTTTTATGACAGGCCAGATCAGAAACTTAAGAGAAATTCGAAAAGTTTATCTCTATAAAATGGTGAAATCTCAACCCCGTAATTGCTCGTGATGATTGTTTCCTTACTGTTAAATAACGGCAGCGTGATGGATAAGGAGCAATGATAAAAGACGGCAGCTACATATGACGTCATCAGCGGCAAACCATGGTCACTGGCTTCTAGTTACTGGTAAACTGTATGCTGAGAAAGCGAGTGGAAGGCACAAATCAAGGATTCAAACATACATTCATGTACATGTATAATGGGTCATATAAATCAGCACCTGCCAAAAACAACATGTATTTTGACACCAGATTGACTTCATCCATCCACACCTTGTTCAGTTTTGATAAAACATCTTTCAACTCTCCTTGAAAACACTACACAGCGTCACTTGCTTTAAAGACGGTGGCTCAACTTTACGTAAGTCATAAACCCTTTACCTGCAATGGTATGCAATGGTATGCAATGGTATATTTCGGGTTCAAAAATAGGTATACAATACATTGTATGCGAAAATCGTATAATTTGTCAATACTAATGCTATAGGGATTTTAATGTCTTGGAATATACATTTAAATGATTGGCCATTTCCGTTGCTTCCGTAGCTGAAATTCCATTATTCCCATGATGCATCCTTTGTGAGCTAAAAGTTGAATAATGTGGTATTTGCCAATAGTCAGCCTTAGAGATGCAATGATTTTTACAAGTCTGCAGTACATCTTCAAGAACACACAAAATAATTCAGTGACTTCAGAATTCCTATATTAGACGAAACAAGTGCTCACATTTACAGAAAAAAAAAGTGCCAAGAAATCACGTTTACGCAGAGCGGCAGGTTACACAACCTAGTGTACACAATATATTTGATTAAACATTGTGTATTTGGCGTTGGAGTATAGTTTTCAAAACGTTAACATTGCAGGCACCGAGTTTAGGATTCCCGCAAACAGTTCGCGGACAGAAACTGTATTTTTGGCAGGAACTGAAAAAACAAATCGAGGAAAGGCACGCGTGAGGCGGCGGAAGTGCGCGACGGCATAGGTACGTAGAAATCGAAATAAAGCGACGCATGAACGATAAATGTACACAAAATAAAATCATACGCGTTCTCAGCGCTGGGTTAAAAACTTCCATTGAACGTGGGCATATTTATAAACAACAGTTAATAGATCAGCACTTTCTTCGGCTTCATTTTTTTTGTTGAAAAGGTGGGGGATTACCTGGAATGGGGAGGAGTAGCATCCTCAACCTCACCGAACGAAGGGGTTTAGAGCCGGGTTTCCTCGGGCTGGTTGGACACGATGCTGGACCGGGGTTTGGCAATGGGTGGCGGCAGAGGAGGGCGTGGCTGGGGTCGAGGGGGCCTCCTAGGGGCCACGGGTGAGCCAGAGGCGTTCGGTGGCACTTGGCATCTTGGGGCTGCGAAACGAGACAAAAATAACGATCAGAATCCAAACGAGGTTTGGCACAGTTTTGCATTGATTTAACTGCGTTTACACATGAACCGGTTAGGTTAGGCTAGGTTTGGGAAGCTAATGGAGGCATTTACACTGTATGCAAAGACGTAAGGGGCCATCTACAAAGGACATTGGGGAATTTTCGACCACCCTCCCACCTGTCCGTTTTATACTACCCCTCCCCTTATCTCCCGTTCACATTGAATAAATGAAATACATAATATTAATTTATGTTTTAATCATTGGATAGAGATTGTTAATGTACACAGATAATGCTAACAGTAAAACAAGCTAGTTGTAAATTAATTTAATGAATTTTCTAGCAAGTAACAGAATCTGACTAACCATTCAGCCATATTTTCAATTGCAAACGATGGCAAATTAATAGCAAATACATAACCAGAAAGTGTTTTTTGAATTTTCAATCACTTTAACCCAGTTTTCAAGCCGTTTTTTCCGTATTAAATTCTGAAATTTCAAATTACTATCCAGATGCCCTCCCCCGGTAGCGTCCGGTTTTCGAAGACATTCCACCTTTGCCTCGGACTTTCTTTATGAACGACCCCTTAACGGCTTTTGGTACTTGAAAGAGGTAATTAACAATAAAAACGAGCAGGGTTTTTGTTAATTAAAACCAAGTTTTTCCCAGAACCATTTGTGTTCCAAGATATCTTTGAAAAGAAAACCATGCAAGGAAATAGAAGATTATCAGAAAAATATACACGTGATTGCATGGAAGTTTTGTGTTCTGAAATACAATTCGTAAAAATAGAAACGAGATTTGTTTTCTCGAAAACCTCTTTATTCCTTGGAGGATACCGGTAAAGACTGTTTTCCTGAGAAATTGAGGATGACCTTTAGAAATACGAACGCGAGGGCGTCTCCGCTTGAAAAATAGGCATGCAAATCGAGAAATACGATATCCGATTTGTAGAAGCTCGATTTTTCAGTTAGTTTGCATAACTTTTTGTTCGCCGATTTTGAAACGCTCAGCAAAACCAATAAGCTGCTAGAAATGCAATTTCGTGATTGATGTTAGCGAACACAAGCTTGGGGTCCATTGTGTCTAGGAGGGAGATACAGTGTGAAAATTTGGGTAAATGTTTTAACCCTCCACCCATCGTATTTTATGCCGAATGTAGGTTTCTGCTTAAATTTGAATAAAGTATGCTACTTCCTTTCCCCAGCATGTCTGGACGTTGGTTTCTTTGTTGTTTGAAAAAAACAACAACCACTTTTTATAAACTAAGAAAGTGTAGAAGGGGCAAATGCTTCAAACTCCCAGTTAGGAAGTCAATGGACGATGAGAGTCCAACAAGCAATTGCGTGCGTGATACTTTCAGTCTTACCACATCGAATTGCCCCTGCTGTTTGATCAATTTTGCTGGGTTCGCGTAAAGTCAAATTCTTTTCCTCAACTTTTCGGAACGAGTTAGATAAGACTGGGTCTCGCCGACTTAGGTCATCCACCTTGTGTACAAAAAGCGAGCGCCACAGAGCTATTGTGCTCGCAGCGAGTATCGATCGTTTTTCGTCTCACTTTAGCAAGCACTGCCAAGCAGGCGGCGGCGGGCGACTAACCACCCTAGCATCGATCGAGCCCCAGAAATATATCCGAATTATGCACTTAGAGAAATGATGCCTTGGTGAGCGAATGGGGTGATGCACCTATGGGGCAAATATGCAGCCCAAACAGCCTTCCACTTTTAACACGTAGGCCAATGTCAGCACAAAATGAAGAATTTAACGAGCCAAATTAGTTTGGCATGTCTTAAAAGTTTGCTGAAGTGAATACCATTTTTGTTCCCTTTATAGCCTTCCAAATAGGCAATCAAAATGTCGTTTTCTGCGACATATAACTGCAAAACACTTGCAAACATTTAAAGGTAACCTTCACCTAAACAATTGCGTATGCGCGTATCCATAATAAATAGTAAAACTATGGAAATATCAAAAGTCTCATTATTTTCAATTATAGCTGATTTTTTTATAAATAAAACGGGGAAAAAATTAACAACGGGAAATTAAACTCGGTTGGAAAAGGGACTGCCCTCGCTTTTCAATACATTTTACGATATCCCTTCAATCCCTTCAAATGTTTTTAAAATTCACCCATTGTCAATGTAAAGAGGTTTCAGAAAAAAAAAGGTACAGTTGAACAATTTTATATGACTAAAAAAATAGGAGGAAGTTATAAAATTTAAAAAAATACCAACATTGAAGTGAAAAATTCAAGGGCAAAGTAAAGGAGAAAAGCCCGAAGAAAGGAGAACTAAAATTTATACTAAGTATCCGTGAAGGCTAAATATTTGTACACTATTCACCAATGCGACTGTCCCAGAGACAGCCACGCACGGTAAAAATCAATATCTTATTTTTATTGGAATGCTGAAAAATCGCATGAAGCTGAACAGTTTCTCAAATAAAAACAGGGGCGGGAATGGCCTATAGGGCCGTTTCGAAAGGCTTTTCAAACTAAATAACCTCATTCCCCAGGAATGGAGAAATCCATCAAAATGCTAAAAAAATAAATCAATACTTCGTGCATTTCGGGAGAAACGTCTTCGAAATCATCTAAAAATAGGGAAAGCTCTTTAGGGTGCTACAAAGGGGCCCTTGACACTCCGCCACGTAGCCCATGAGTACATCCTCCTCTCACAATTGGGAAGCAAAAGTGGTGCTAAAAGAGCAGCATTGTCCAAAAGCGAGCAGATGGCCGTCCTGGCAGAAGGGGTGCTAAATTATGGTGCGAGTACATTTGCATGGCCAGCGCTCGTTCCCAAAAAAGTCCGTGTCAATAAAAGTCGGCCCAGCTGCACAACTGGGACACCGAGCAGCTGTCTTAACAGTCTAAACGCCATTCAGATGAGAAAAACTGAAAACAAACGAGCCAAGCATACAAACACAGCGCGTGTGGCACGGTCACAAAGCACACATTGTGGAGCCAACACAGCAGGCACATGCCACGAGGCCAGGTAGAGATGAGTCACTGTTACATGCAAGTAAGCCAAGAAACTCCCTCCCCCCACGCAACTCCCTGTCAGGTGTCGCAGTTGAGGGCCTTCCTTGCGCTGACAAGAACTATATCTGTCTATAACGATTCAAAATGATGCTAATTATTTCTTTTTCAACTTTGAACAGAATTCGTAATGCCGATTGAATTGTCGTGCTGTTGGCAGGTTTCTCATGGGCACAAAACCAAGAAAGGCCCTAATATAAATAACACTCTACACATAACCTAAGCTAAGAGTGGACATGTTTCTTGTGTGAATTTTAGTAGTAAATGTCACAAAATGTGGACACTTTTTACAAAAATTATTTTATTTTGTAATGTAGTTATTCAAGTAGCAGTCATATCATTCGTGTTTAGAAGTTACCACAACACGTTGCGTCTCAACATGGTTTAGTAGGGAAAGTCGCAGAATCCGAGAAGCAGAAATGGTTAGTTCTCCATATGATGCAGCGGTTTCAAGATGCAGGTCCATGAAGTAACCAACGGTTAGTAGTTCATGCGTAGAAGTAAATGTTAGATAATCTGAGATGTCCCAAGAAGGTTAGTAGTAATCATCGGTGGAAAGAGGTAGCCAGCCAGTACATATTAAGAGGTTCTTGGAGATGACATCAACCAAGAAAGGTTCTTCCAAAATACTTACGTGCAACTTGCAGGTCACTTCCAGCGGGCTGACCAATCTCAGCAACCTCGGAGAGTGAGGGATAGAGGGGAAGGCACCTCTTCTCGATGGCCTCGCTCTCCGTGTTTTGGATCCGCTCGGAATTAGTAGCAGAAGGTGAATAGGCCGGTCTAGCGGGCTTTTGCGGGGGCGATCCTGGTCCAGGATCCTTGGATGTCTCAGGTTTCTGGCCTTGAGTCCTAGGCTGCCCAGGGCCATTCCTCTGGTCCTGGGACTCCAAAAGGGCCCGAAGACGGTCGGACTTCTCGGGCCGAGCCGGGGGTAAATTTTTCGACTTGTCGAACTTCTCTGGACGCTCAGGAGGAATTGAACCTTCTCTCTGGCCCCGCTCATCGTCATCCCTGGTCACCTCCTGCGGGATGTGGCCATGGCTCTTGTGAAGTTTCTGACGCTCGGAGTTTTCCTTGTCACCAGGGTCCAGTTCGTTAGGAAGATTAACGTATGGCGGTTTCAGCTTGCCACTACGGTCCAATGACTGCGTGCAGTGGCGCAAGGACTTGGAGGGCTGATTCTGGTGAGTGACGTCCTGGGGTGGTGACTTTGGTGCCACGTTCTCGTGGCTGCTGTGCAGGCCCAGGGCCCGCAGCATGGCACTACCGACGTCTCGACCGCAACCTTTACCGGAATGGCCTGTGTCAGACTTCTCGGGGGTCTTGGATTTAGACTCTGACAACTCGTTGATGATGTGATTGGAGTCTGCTGGGCTTATTGTGATGGGCCTCGGTGGCCTTTCTGGTGCTGGACCACAAGGCTGGGACCGCATCTGTGGTTGCGGTTGCTTGGGCTTTTCCTCCAGTCCTTTTGCTTTCTCGGGGATTTTGGGTTTCTCCACACTGTCTAGGGGCTTTCGGCTTGTTCCTTTGCGACACACATAGAAAGGGCAATGACAAATATTGAAAACAATGGTTTCCAACTAATCCGACTTATTCTTTTCATTGCCTATCAAGCACGATAAAAAGATCCTACATTTTCAATACTGACTCATAAATGTAATAGACACCGCAATGGATTAGGTTTTTTTGGGGTCATTCAGAAATACAACAATGTGCAATCACCGTATTAACTCGAATATAAGACGCACTGTTTTATATAAAAGAATACGATAAAAACTGGGATGCGTCTTAAAATCAGGTAAAAAGCAAAGTGCAATATCATTAGGGTAGGCATAATAAAGCATGTAACACCCACTTTTTAAACATATTTGCTCTATTTTTGGTAAGAATGGTGGAAAAGGCATTATAATACGCAGATTAAAGAAAGAATATATTTTTTAAAAGTAACGTTTTGGAAAAAAATATTTTCTTACTGTGAATTACAATTTTAAATCTGTTAACTTAATTCAAACAAATTTAAAACTAGCATCATATTCTGTTGGGTTTACAAGTGTCATACTGTATGAAATACTCCAAATAAAACCTTGCTAAGGGAAACGAGGTTACCAGGACTGCATTCAGAAAGCTCCAGAGCCATTCGGGACTCGACACACATTTCACCGAAATTTGGCCTGGCATCAAAAGTCCCTGAAGGGAAGAAACCATGAATTTCGAATGGGGGCAATTAGCATTGCCTGTGAGGCGCACGATGCAATATCCTGCGCTGGAGATTAACATGAGAATACGGCTGGAAACCTGCTTGTGTTTAACGAGGCGCCCATCCTGGCATGCAACCGCTCACCTGGGAGAGATGGCCAACTTCCACCTTGAACCAGATCTCAGTTTTGGAGTCGGTCCAAGGGCCACACCGCAGTTACGGCATCGCCCACGCCCTCCGTTCAAGAGCACGAACTTCGACATTTAGCGAGTTACTCGAGGGAATCGCCCTGGAGCCCAAACTCAGATGCAGAGAATGCCGAAGCCCACCACGGACACTAGTTTTCTGCATGCAGAAGGCGTGTTCGAGTGGGTGTCGCAACCCGGACTATGAAGGACCAGCGATCCTTCTGCGTGGCATTTAGGAGACATCAGACAAGAAGTGCCAACGCGTAGTGACTCAGATTAATTTTTAAAACAGGCTTGATTGTAAACAGGTCACGTGCCGCCAAAGGAAGAACGTCGCTGATCACTATGACGCTTAGAAAAATACTAAAGCAGGTCTGAGAATAAACTGAAGTGTGGGTTTTCCCCAAATTTTCTTAAGAGTTACTGCTTGAAAGCTGGCCTTTAAACATTTTTGAGCCCAAATTACTTCGGGAAATTATAAACAATAAAAAAGCGAGTTTTCATATGACTTGTTTGAAATCATATTTTATGTGGGTTACTGAGTGGTGACCACTTCTGCGTAAAAGCTTAGTAATCATATAAATTTTAGCCAGAGTCATCAATTATATTTTTAAACTAACCCACACATCAGCTTGATGATGTATAAGCGAACGACACGCACATGACATTTTAAACATTAGCATTCACTCAGCACATTTTTACGAATCTAAATGATTCCAACATCGAACCAGACTCTTGAGAACAGAAGTTGCCAGACAGACACCTTCGTTAAACACAAGTGAAACCTCATTATTTCTAACAGTACATGTATAAGGTTAACGTGAAATCCTAGAAGAACTACAGTAGTTAAATAAGAAGAAGAAAATAAGAGAACAAAAATGTGACTACATTAGCACAGTCACACGAATTATGACGACAACAACAACTGCAGTCAGGTACAACGATAACTAAGAAAGCGATGCAGCTACATAAGCAACAATCAGACTAAAGTTGAAATAAAGGAAAAATAGCATTGTGATCTCTGAAAAACTACACCTTAAATTGTTTTGGTTAGCAATAAAATACTGACTTTGAACGACGGTGTCATTGGGGCAACAACATATTGCGACACGTTCTGACAAAAGCATGACTGCACTCTACTAATTTCTACTATTCCAAGAAAGAAAGAAAACTAGAAAAATTATGACAATCATATCATAATAACTTCGTTGATAACTTCGCTTATAAGCTACCCGGCATTGTCTAACCATGATAATTGGCTAAGAATTTAAGAATTCGATGCAAATATACATCCGATTTCATTCCATGGAAATCACTCTTGGATTCCAGATTACGTTCATGGTAAAAATTCATGACGATCTGAACTAATCCGATTCCTTTTTTCAATTCTCAAGATTTGCCTAAACAGCTGAACTCAGAGAATCCATCCCTAAGAAAGAAACTCCAGAAATGAGACCATGCACAATGTTTAAAGTACTGTACTCACCAGGAGAAGGCGGCACACTGGGCTCTTCCGGTGTGACAGGTGTATCCTCTGTGGGGGACGGCACCTGCATCAACGTGGCTTTCGATTTTTCGACAGAAAGTATTTGGACCTGGGCTTTTTCAA
This sequence comes from Rossiulus vilnensis, assembly GCA_034700785.1. Lineage (NCBI taxonomy): Eukaryota > Metazoa > Arthropoda > Diplopoda > Julida > Julidae > Rossiulus > Rossiulus vilnensis. The sequence continues at coordinate 7,607 of JAQIXS010000296.1, read as the reverse complement.
TGGCTTGCGGTGCTCTTCTGGATTCTTCCTGCTGTTCCAGTTGAGCCTGGATGGCCCGAGGCACAATGGTGCTCCATTCGTTGGCTGCTGAGTTATCCTTGCTGTGGTTGTTCGTTGCACTGTTGGCCAACGGGGGCAGGGTTGAGTCTCTGGAGGGAAGTGTGTTGCCATTGCTCTCAGTTTCGTTCGCTGAGGGCTTGGCCAATTCGATGGTCGAAAGTCCTGAATGCTTCCGTTCATGTCTTGGTTTGGCAGACACCTTGGTGGGCTTTGGCCATGCGAGGATCGGTTTCGCCGGCTCTTCAGTGCTTTCACTGCCCGTTCTCTCCCCCCTCACCTGAGGTGGAACAGGAGGAGCGGGCTTTTTGGGGCGTCGGTTAAATTTCGGACTTACGGTTGACTTAGGACTGCCATTGCTTGATGGACTGAAACGCAAGATTCACAAGATGTTTAAAAAATAGTGCTAACACTAGAAATAGTCCTTGACAAGTTTTTGTTTAGCTACCTTTTGCTACTTCCACTTGCTTGCACCTCTACAAATTCAAGCGAATTTTGAGGTTGATCGCTTCCGCTACGTTCTTCCTCTTCAATGGCAGGTTCCAATGGCATGTCAACACCTTCAAAATGTGCACTCGTTAATAAACCTTGATAAAACTCCTCCTCTGCAAAAGACAAACAAGGACACCGATTCAGCTGTTGAGTTCTGTTTTGTTGCACGTACACCGCAACATAAGTAGGCTGGCCATATTTAACCTTCAGGGAAGAAATAATCCGCATTTGAGATTAAGAAATCCACTATCGAGCTATGTGTATTTGCAGTGCCCATATTACCAATTCTGAAAAGCAAGTAAGGCATTGTAATGCGAATTGTGTTTGAAAACCAAAAATGCTACGGTAATACTGTATTATTGAATAGCTACCCAGCTTGATCATCATCAGGAGGCCAAATAAGATTTGGTGCTATCACAATTGCAATATTGATGGTGGACATCTTGTTGAGATCTTGTGAAGCGGACAATCTGGACAGGAACTTGATTAAATACCTGCAAAAAAAAGGATTTTAACTAAACGCTGTCTGCACCAGACCGAGTTTACTAGTACACATGCATAAAATATGCATTAATTGCCAAACCTTTTGCACATACTATCTCACACAGATGAAAACTTTGGCTAGACTTTGAGTTTAAAAACGGTATACAAATAGAAGCTACCATTAGCTTTCTTAAGTGAAAAGGAAAGAATGTTTGGTTTATTACCTAAGGTTGATATAATTGGAATTTGGAAGATCACTAAGAACCTTAAACATCGCTTGTAACCTGGCCTCCTTATCTGTGTGCCTGTAAGAAACAATGAGACAACATTATATTATGCAGTTGCCTGATAATTTAGGTGCAGATTCATTTTTTATGGTAATTCATTTGTGTGACTTAAGAAATACTATATATGCATAAGTTAGCCTTTAATTAATATTTAGCAGACACAACTAATTTGTGGATTATCAGGGCATCAGGGCATTTTGGAATTTTCAAACTGTTCACAATAATTGGAAGGCTACTGTGTCAAGTTCTTTCAAATCAACAAATAATTAAGCCCAAACCTGGCTGTATCCATCCAGTCTTGGTACAGTGCATATGTCATCAGTGGTTCTGGCAATTCCCTTAAATATTGTTTTAGAGACGATGCAACAGTGTGGATATCATGCTCACGCAAAACAATGTTTCCTTCATCGAAAGAACTCTACAAAATTAAGTGAGAAATTAGGTTTCACCAAAAAAAATAACCCGAATATAAGAGGTACATTTTGTACAAAACAATACACTGAAAATGGGGTGCGCATTAGAATCAGGTACAAAGTAAAATGCATTCTAAAATACCGGTTAAACGAAAGTATGTGCCTCCATAAGGAGTGACTTTTCATGACTTTTTTGGTATTTTTTTTGGTTTTATGGCAAAAACGTGCTTTGAAAGTCGGTTCCCAAGAACGTTCACAATACCTATTTGACGCAAGCAAAGGGAGTGCCACTTATTTTTGAATAAATAAGGTAATAATAATCAAAGCAATACCTTAAGTTTCTTTACTTTGGAATTACTGCCAGCTAACCTTAATAAACCCTATAAGAAAAAAGACTTGTAGAAACTAGGAGATTAGCTGTGCGAGATTGGCAGAATGTTAAGTAAATGTAAGCACTTACCTCTTCCCCCATACCAAACTCAAGTAACCATACAACACAAGCTTCAATAGGTATGGCTATTTTGCGACCTTTACATCTTAAATGATCATCAAGAGGTTGGCCATACGTGGGCTTGCAGGATGGGTTATCTGAGTGAAAAAAATTGCACCTTCTAATAAATATTGGAAATCAGTAGCATAAAATTATTCAAATTAATTAATTTTCAATAACCAAAGCAATTTTTTAGTAATCACATTTATTCCATTTTATTCCTGCCAATAGAAGGAATTCTTTTCGAAAGAGTCAAGCTACTTGAAGCTCTTAACATTTTCCTTGCTTACCAATGGCTTTTTCGATTTCGGGAATCATACTTTCTAGCTCTATCAAAGATTTCCGATGATATTCTGCCTGAGACAACAAAAGGGTACGCAGGGTCTGTGAGAGTTCTGCTTCCTTTTTGAGTAAGGCACTAAATTCTAGGGCCAACGTATCCTAAGTGTGAGAATAAAAAAAAACCTTTAAAAAAAGTAAAAAAGAATCTACTACCAATACTTTATCTCGACATCAATAATCGTCGCTTAAAAATTATTATTTTTTTATGTGAGTCTATTGACGAAACAGTTCATTACCCGATACTGCTCCATTTTTATGTTGGCATCATCGTATTCATCCTTCAAGGTATCAATTTTCGCACTCCCAGGATTTTGCGCTGCATGCTTATTGGCAGCTTGCAACCTTTGAAAAAGATATTATTTTACTTTTATGTAATTTCATAATGAATGTAATCTAAAATCATCAAATTGAAAGCAGGCGTGATTGCTCACCTTGAATTTGCTGCATCTCGATCTAGCGTTAACTTATTTAGATGTTTTCTGGACTTATTTATATTTGGGATATCGATCTAACAACAAATAAAAATGGAAGTTAAGTTAACTTGTTCAACAAAAAGTTAGTGCAAAAATTCTCCACTACTACATGAAATCTTTACACAGTCTTTGGATTAGATTTATTTTTGTTGGTGCAAAGATTAAAATAAACAGTTCAACTTCCCTTCTATATCACATTGGAAGAAAATAAACATCATTCTTTTTCTCAGAAAAATTATCATTTTTTTCATTACATAACGCATAAGAACAAATAAACAGTTTAATGCATTATCTAATGAAAAATGATAAATTTGCAGTTTATTCCAATTTGGATGAAACACAGAGCAGATCATAAGATCAACAGCGTGAAACCAATGCAAATTAAGCCCTTGGCTTACATTCATTTACGTACCTCTAAAATATCTAAAAACTTCCTTAAGACTAACTTTTCCACTTCGCCTTCGAAATAACATAGGTGGTGGGCATGGTATTCGGTGAACTGGGAACATTTGTGGAGCACTTCGCTAATTTGGTAAAAATAAAAGAACGTTCATGTGAATAGCTGTAAAGTAGATTTAGTTTTCTGTAAATTCCCTCAGATCAGATGACAACGCCTAACAAATAACTACCCAAGCATGGTGTCAAGACCTAGAAGTTTTGCCGATTCGTCCATGGCCGACGCCAGCTGGAAGTGTGGCAATTTTCTCTGCAAAAATAACAAAAGATTTCAGGAAAACAGAAGTGAGAATGTGCTTATTAGACATGCGGCCACTGAAGGTGAACTTACGGCCCTCTTTTCCTCCGGGCCTGACCCTCCCTGAAGGCATGCTTGGAGCTTGGTGCTGGTGTAAGTGCACGCCTTCTTGAGATTGTCCACGCGCTTTTCTTTGTTGGCCAGATCATCGTTCAAGACTTCAGTTTTCTCCGCTCTGAAAGAAGGCAAAGAAAGGCAATTAATTCAACTGAATATCTGGTTCCGAGCCAATGGCTCATTACGCGCTTCGATAGAGCAGAAAACTTGGCAAAAACATAAGACAATATCGCCAGTGAATCCGGTACAGACACACTGATTTTAAATAATTCAATAAATTCTCAGAAAATTGTGATGCGTGACCGAGTTTAGCACTAGAAGCTCGAACTAGAAGTTAGGATGCCAACGAGATAGAATAAAATGATTGACACCATTTTTATAAACATGAAATTACAAATGCAGCTTAAGGACATCATAGGTGTTCCAATACCTTGGGTGGAACGACTTGTACTGTTATGTACGTTCATAGAAGTCTGACTGCATTCAGTGTGACAAGTGACTAAGAAGCGAGCATGCAATCCGTCGCCAACACTTAGTTTAGGTTTTGCAGCAGCAAGTAAACAGAGAGAAACTCCAATTGGTGTCATTGGGATCCGAATGGGAAAGTTGACCTGGGATGGGCTCAATCGGTTTTCGGGAATTCGGTTTATGTTGCGTGCACTGGCAAAACGTCTGCAGGGCAGCGATTAGTGGACCGGAAGCAGGCATGTGTAAAGCTACTCATCCTAACGTGCTTCCTTCTTGGAGCGAATGTCCTATTTGCGCTTGTCAACACAAATCGACCATCTGCTGTTATCTCGCCTTCAATAATCTTGCAAAGTGAAAATACACAGAAGGAGCTACGTGACGTTATTTTCAACTGAATGTACAGTGTTTTAGGAGTGTCCTGCTCAATGTTTAATCTGCTTAGAAAAATATGCCCATAAAACAAGCACACTGTAGTGTATCGTTTGCTCCTGCCATAACAAGTTTTTTTTTTTAAAGTCCATGTTTATTATAAAAAATAAAATAAAACCGAATGAGATGACGTTCTTAATTATTTCAATATTTACATGATTAGAGAAATAAAAAAGTAACGGAAACATTTATTTGGTGAAAACAGTGATCGTCCACAAGGTTGCTTCATCCTCTTCGGCATCCTGTCCACGCCCGCTGATGGAACCGTGGTTCCTGCTTCCGTTAAGGAGCACAGAGTTCCCCTACTTGCCACGGATAATCTGTACAAGTAACCCGACATCAAATTTCGGTTTTTGGAGGTCTTCCCTCGGCTAATTAGTTCAGCACTGCGCGTTTCTGGAGCACTGTTGTGTCATTGCCAATGTTTTCTGGGTTGCTGGGTCGTGTGCCAGATTACGCGTTTTGCTGTACGGAAGCACCACGGCCAGCCCTCAAAGAAACGTCCGGTTAGGCCGACGACCAATAAAACTATCTTCCTGTCCACAAATATGGATGAATACTGAAAGTTCTATAATAGTTCAGTTTTTTTAAATATCATTTTAACGAATGTGAAAGCAGCAAATTTGTTAGGCGAAGATAAACATTTAAAAAATAATAACTCCAAAAGTGTGCATGAGTAGCGTTTGAAGTGTCTAGAGAGTGGGCAGCGTTCAGGCAGTTAGCTAATCGTAAGATTTAATGTCCATACCAAAGGAGGCCTTGTACGTGTGCTGTACATGTACATGTCAAAAGTTAAGATACATGTACTCAATAAGCATTTGCTGAGAACTCATCAGTGCAAGCCCCTTCTCCCTGGACTGAGTCTGGAGTAAATTCTGTCCACAAAGCTTAGCATTTACTTCGAAATTGCACAACAGAGGCATTTCGGACAACAAGTGAGCATACACTCCTGGAAGAATTTACCGAACAATCGCAACACCGAACTAACACACATGTATTAGGAGATTAATTGCTTGTCTCCTAGGCTGCATTGCAGCATAAACCAGACTTCGGTACATGTAGTGTCAGTAAGTCAACTTTTGCTAGCCATGGCGGTGACATGAAAACGGCATTCTATTCATTGCTGGCATATTTTCTGTCGACATCAAGGGCAAAGCAGATTTTGTCGGTTCGGTCTACAGCTCCAGGCTCGTTTGTTAAAAATGTGGCACACGTAGACGACCACCCTGTCTGAGTCACCAGCAACACGTGACCTAGAACCGAGCCGAGCTTCCCCAAAGCCAGCCCCCGTACTTCGAAAAACAAACCTTTTCATGTGGCACAACAACAAATACGCCAACCAATTTCCTATTTTTGGCAGACGTCTTATCCTCTTGTGCCATCCTGATCATAGAATCGGCTGGCGGTTAAAAGGCGATTTATGAATAGCCCCTTTTTTAAGTCTCTTAAAACCTTAATATTTAAGTTGGAGGCCAGCAGTCTTAAGAGAAAAACGTCATTAGGGTGGATCATTTGTGCAATTAGCTCAGGTGCAGCAGGTGGGCATCGAATGTTAATTCTAGTTTTGTGGGCTAGTCGAATTTTAGGTGCTGGTTAGTAATGCACGTGCGCTGGTTGCCGTTTCAGGAAAGGCCACGGATACGTAACCTGTTCAGCCAACAAATGAATCGTTCCAAGCTTTCGCTTTTATATAACGAACGCCTCATTAGTCGTTATGTCGGGCGGCGTCCCACAGGCCGGGGACAGGTTTGACTGATAAGGATAACTGTCCTTCGTGATATAATGGGGTGCTGGTCAGCCCGAAAAAAAGTACGCAAACAATATCCTGATAGAGCAGCTTTCGCTTTTGGTACCACGCTCTCCCACTTTTTACCTTGGCCTAAATGGATTGACGATTCATGTGCCTTTCCTTGTAAATGTTGAAAAAAGGTGAATCTGAGAAGTTCTTAAGAGCCTTGAACAATGACCCGTAAGAATTCATAGAGTAGGTCGAGTGCAGGAGCTCGAAATAATGCGACGTGGACTGCGTAGGGCTATTAGATTTCTCACTGGAAAATTAACCAGGGAGACCAGAGCATTACTCAATTAATGACCCTACATCTCTAGATCCAAAAAGTTCGTTTTTTTAAAAAAAAAAAAATTCTTTGTCGGGTAATTTTAATGTGGCGTGGGAAATATTTAAACGTAACAAACTAGATGCTACAACTTCTCATTCCAATCCACTTTTGAAACTCCCGAACTAATTTGGATCCATCATTGATCTTAATTTATGCCGTTATACTTTGGAATTCTCCTCCAAGGAATTTCAGCATCTAGAAATTCAATTTACCAATGATGTTAGAGACCACCCAGACACGGCGTGTCAAATATCTTAAAGTTGTGATTTCACCCATAACCAAATGACATTTAACTGATAACTGTAGGGTTACCAAGGTTGGATTGAATTGAAAGACAAGACAGTTTCCAGCATTGCACAAGACGATCGTGTGACAGGCTGACAAGCATGGGGCAACAGCGAACGTTGGCAAAACTGTATTCTAGGCGTTCTGGTTCTGGACCTTCGTCACTCTAGCTAGGGTTGCGAGTTCCTAGACATCTGCTATGGCGCTCTACTTATACCAACTCAAGCAGAACACATCTACAGTGTAGCCGCACACTTGGGTTAAGTTTCCGAAGCAGCTAAATCACGTGAATTGTGGATCAGACAACCGAAATGCAAGAAGCACCGCTAAATAACGGTGAACCAAGCTAGCTCTCCGAGAATCTCTGAGAGCGAGACGAGAAAATTTATCTATGGGCTTATTTAAAAGTTTCAATCAACCTTCTAATTCGCATCTTGTGTCTCATATTTTCAAGCCTAAC
>JAQIXS010000295.1:0-53260 GCA_034700785.1 Rossiulus vilnensis | reverse complement strand
AAATGTTGACGTTTGAACGAAATCAGATTAGCGCTATCTATATTTTTCACGAAACTCCCTCCTCTACTGAGAAGTTCAGTTTTTGGCGGCTGGTACGTTATGGTATGGCACCCTTCAATTGGTCAGCCATTTAACAACCTGAGTTACTCGTGCAATATTGCAAATTTTTAGATGTTATTTCATGCGTTTTCAATGATTATGTCTACACATCTCAAATCTGAAACAAAAGACCACGTATCGTCATCTTCCGGGCACTTACCTCCACCGTAAGGGAGCCAGACACCTTATCTTCTTCATAGGGGCGTGACTGCAAGGGAATGATCTGGCGCTGGCTGGGGTTTTTCAGCAGATCATCCACGCTTATGATAGCCAATCCCAAGAAGGCGTCTGAAAAAAAGCATTACGGAATTTGCCGGACACGTCTGAATTGGTTCAGGAATCTATTCCAGATGGTAGAGCTTACCTCTGTCGGATTTTGATTTGTCGTAAAGTTCGAAAAGTAGCTCGGAAGATACACCGCTAAGATCACTGGAAAAAAAAAACGGTGCAGAAATGGAATTGCGGTGCACGAGTTCGGGGCTAAAACGGAGATTTGCAAATCTTCCCGTATTAGGAACTCACAAAAGAAAGTGTTCGTCCCAGAACGGGCTGTTGGTGTCTTTGATGAACGTAGTTTGATGTCTTTGGGGTGGCTCATCGATTTCAATAATGCAGTATGGTTCATGGCACCCTTCACGAACAAAACGTTCACAACATTAGTACACATTTCTTGCAAATTGAAGGTAAACCAAATCAACCAAAATCCGAATATCTGAAGTATTCTTAATATTCGTAAATCTTCGTATTTTTATTGATGAAAAGTTAAAATAATCCTGCATTTTAGCTTTTAATTTCATATCATTTGAAATCTTATTGAAAGCCCTTTCAGTGCAATGTTTTCAACATAAAAAACCTAACAGATTTCCATCAGTATTAATAGAAATTCAAGGATTTCAAATCCATTAGAAAGACGTTTTTCTAAAGCAACCATGAAAATATTTAACATTAACATAATTAATGCTCAATCCAAATTTTCTAGCAAAAATGTTTTTATCGATTCATTCCAATTCACTATCAGCACGGAACATTATATATATCTACCTCTAGTAGATCCTAGTCCTGTAGCCTTAATAACTTTCACCAGAAGACGTTTGTCTTTCTTCGATCGAGGCGGTATTGGTGGCAGTAGGGGTGACATCTTCCAGCAAAGAAAAACAAAATCAAAATAAGCTTTTTAATTATGTCAGCTCACACGATAAAAGCCACCATGATGGGTCGAGATTTCCTACCATGCTATCATAGTGGATGGGCTTGATCGGCTGGGCTTCTAGTTCGGCTCGTTTGAACACGGGGCAATTATGAAATTGGGCGAGGCTGATTTGTAAACGCCAATTAGCTAAGGCATTTGTGATAATTTCATCCAATACGTCTTGCAAGGCTTGTTCATCAAGCGCCTCCACGGTCTGTCGCAAACACGAGATATTAGGAAGAAATATATCGATAACCGATAAAACAAAGCTCAAATGATCATAAACAAACACTCGTGTTGTGCAACTGTGCTGAGATATTTACTCATTACTGCGCCTTGAAGGCATTATTACGTCCTGGCACAATTGCAATATTATCACGTTTCTCCTAGCTCACGCCATTGTCCGCATTTTTATCACTAAGTTTCAATTCTACACATTTTCTTCTTCATAACACTAGCACAATATCACAACAGAATGTACATTTAGGTACCTTACCTGATGTCCTGAGATGGGTTTTAAGGCAATACGAAGATTAGGATGGTCCACAAAGCCCAGAGTCGGTGTAGGAGTATAGGGATTGCAAGTGACTTTTAACTAAAATAAATAAATGGTAATTTAGAATGGATTGTAACGGTTACTGATGATTATTGGTGCAACGTTGCAAACAGTCATGGGAGCCCAAAAAACTACTCTGGTTCGCCTTGCCAACTTGTTGATCTGCCTTGTAGTACGTAATAAAGCAGGCCTTAGCAACGTGGTAAAGATTACGAAATAAAAGCTAACAAACCACTGATAACTTATCCGGAAAATGGCTTATATTTCCCTTATTTACATTATATTTACCAAAAGTAAGAACGCATTTGCAACAATACTGCGAAAACAATGTAAACACGTAAATGCTCTACGACAAAATTCCATAAAGATTGCGAAAGAATTGCAAGGGAAAATATTTGAAAAAATTTCAGGAATAAAACACATTCCATGCCACAAGAAATCCCCCAAAGATAAAGCTGGTTATCTCAGGCATGATAAGCCAACATCAACACCAAAAACTGTACAATTCAGGCTTTTGACACATTATTGATGCTTTGTTGAAAACCAGGAAAATAATTACTTCTTTCCTTTACTTCTTCCACAATTACGTTTTTTGTGGTCATTTGTGGTCACATCCCCACAGGGTGACTCAACTTTGAATGTCATCAACATTCAAATTTTAGGTACATTAAAGGGAAGCAGGGGTGAAATCCACTAGAGCGGAAAGTTAAACACCACGAGTATATTTTCTATAAAAACGTTTTTTGCACAAAAGGAAAATTTAAAAAAACAAAAACACTCACCCAACCTATTACTGTGCATCAGACGAATCAAAAAGTTCCCAAAACACCAGAAACTAACATTGAGAGGCTCGATAGTCCGGTGCCGCTGACCAGACCTCTTTAACATGCCTTTTCAAAGTGATTTTAAAATGATTCTACTTTCTTAACCCCTGGCAAGTTAACAACGCTACAACCACGCGCAAATGGCTGCCAACATTAGCAAAATCCACCGATAAAACACAAATTTACGGCAGCAGCCTATCATGGTAACTCGGTGCCAAAAATGTCAGTGAACTAGCATACCACAATGGAGAGATTGAAGCTAGCTAGCTAACACCCCTGTTTCGCATTCCATGTTCCCCTGGAGTTTGGGAGATACATGCATCTTGTTCTAAATATAAGCACCTTCATCCCAATGTGTCTGGACCGTGGGTATGCAGCAACAGCTGAGAAAATAGGGACCAATCTCAAAGTTTAAGGCAAGATCTTCAGTAATGCACAAGCAGCATTCCAATACGTCCACACTGCAATATTTAGGCAAGGACCGTATTGGCCTGGCAGCAATTTCCAGAAGTTTAAGTGACGTACATTAACAGCATTTTGCTTCTTGCAGATGCTGCATTTTCCATGACTGCGAAGCTTGCAAAGCACTGCATGTTTGCTAAACAAACCTCACCAAAATATTTGCATACTTTTCAAATGTAATATCTGGATGAGCCATCCTTTTAAAACATGGTTGCAAGTGCCAATTTTAAAGCAGGGTTCGTACTAATATGTACGAAATCATTTCCCTGACCACCCCCAGTAACTCTCCCTGACTTTTTGACAGCCTGATAAATTCTGCAGAAAAATCAAAGCAAATCACCAATATTAATAACAAACCATCAGTTTTTTTCAGCTCCAGAAATATGTGGGCAACTGTGTTTTCGTCAGTACAATCAACAAAAATATTACTGTTTAATTACAAAATCATTTCCCTGACCTTTTGAAAATAAATTCTGCAACGAAATCAAATTTCCAGTATTAATTACAAACTAGCAGATCTTGAAATGTGTGGACAACTGCATATTTGCAATATTACACCATTTCTATCCTCAGTTGTTCTCTTGCAAAAAAATTACTTTTACGGCGTTCAACCTTTAGCTATTGTAATATCCCAGCAGTGCAAGCTCCTACTTATCCCATATTTTTTATCATCTTACCTTTCCAGCATAATTATTCACGGTGGCTTGGTAAACTGGAGCCAGCACTGTGTCTCCTTTCTGCCGAGAAGTATTGATGGTGAATGCCAGCTTGGTGATAACGGCATTAAATGTGAGAGTCTACAATCAACAAAACCTGGATTAGATATGGGACATGAGCATGCTTCAGACAATGCATATAGTTGTTGTGCAGCATTTTAATACACAAAGTGCTTTTTTAAATTTATCTACAATATGCTCCTCCTGCCTGATAAAAACTGGTTCAGACAAAGCCATCCTTAATTTAACGTATAATAATAGGCTTTCAGGACACAAAGGACAATGACGTTACACCAAGTCGAATTGGATGAAACTTTCTAGACAATAAGTCAGAAAATCGAAGGGCTTGAAAACGTGCCAAAGAAGTGTGCCTTTTTCAGTGCTGTACTTTTAATTACTACTCGTGCTATAATTGCATGGTACATTTGCAAGGTAATGTACATGATGCTTTAACGCATGAAAACACCAAGAGAACCTATCGTGGTTACCACGCTTTTACAAATTTTTAATTTCCCAGGTCATGTTGCCTTTTATTTCTCTGATTATTTTTCTAGATGAACGCATCTGCTGCATTTTAATTCTATATTTTCACAAATGTTTTTAAACACCGTGTATATGTTGGAAACACCGAAGGAAACATTTTTGAAGAAAAAAAATAATCACAATTAAAGTATAGACTTTAGCCAATTCCTTCACAAAAAACCGATGAAGAATTTAACAGAAAACCGAAGGCTTGAAAACATTTTAAAATGAAATCACAAAACAATCGATCTGTTTGTTCACGAAATCTGCATAATGAATACGGAAATTAAGGGAGACGCCGTAGGCGAATATTCTAAAAATTAATCAGAAATAAACAATTTAGCTGTTATTTCTCAACAATTATTCGCTGAAAAAAAATTAACAGAACGCTGCAGACGAAACTATATGAAAACCGAGGTTCCAAATCATCTACATAAACCAAAAATGCAAAGTTGAGCCAAGCGAATTAAAAATTCCCTGATTTCCCTTAAAACTGCTAAAATTCCTTGACATTTCCCTGATTTTTCAAATTCCAGGTAGTGTGGTCACCCTGTCTATCATGAACAGAGAAATAGTCAAAAGTATACTTACAATTTCGTCCTTTGGGCTAACTTCAATGACTGCATTATTGATGACTGGTGGAAGACTGTCAGCCTCGATTTTTTCAAACGTAACTTTGACACCATGCTGGAAAAAGAAACAAACACTTCAATACGTGCACTTATACACTATAGCAGCCAAGCCCAAAAATCATTTCCCAAAAAACCGTTTCATATCACGAAGAACAAGATACATCACACAATCACACTGAGCAAGCCCATAATCAACTTGAATAATGCATGATTTATCATTATAGTTATGACACATTCATGTACACTAGAATACGAGGGCATCAGGCAGTTCTGTTCAGTGATGCTCTACAAATTGCTGCAAATGCAGTGAATTATTCCCGGCAACACTTTCCCGACTAGAATGAGCTAATAAACATCCTGATGGGATTCATTTGCGCAGCTTAATTCAAGAGTCGTGTGCTACAAGCCCATATCACGTGAATACACTGCGGCATAAACTTGATAATAAAATATTTTTATTTATGGGCCAATCTCCTGGCACCAAGTTATTGTCACAATTCGTGATGCCATAGCTCGATACACCTACTTTTATCCAATTAAGGTCAACCTACGTGCTTTCCAATCAAGGTACTCTTTTGGAACATTTTATGCTCTGAAAGAAGATCATCACGCACGATGTTCAGTACAGTAAACACCCACAGTCATACTATAACTGCACAAGTATACCATCACAAAATGGCGCCTATAAGGGGCTGTCCATACATCATGTAGTCTACATTTGTCGAATATTAGTGAAATCTTTCTCAGAGGCCCTGTGCACTGTTACAAAGAAATGTAATTTTTTCGTAAAATTGAAAGTGTTTATGAAGGGAGTGGGGAAGTGCAAAAACGTCCTCAAATAACGTTACTTGGTTGTACAGCCCCTACATTACGTGATGGGCAATACACTAATTAAATGTACGTAAACCTCAAAGCGTTTCAACGCTTTCATTGTTCATTTTTGTCCAGCGATAGCCAAAACACATTTGGCAGAAGAATATCATGCAAAACGTTTGAACACTGCCCTAAACGCTTGCCGAATTTCAGTCCTTGAGTTCTGGCATGAACCAAACTTGCAGCTTGGCATAATTCGAGTGTAACATTGACCACGTTTGCTGACAGTGCACTGTCTGTACAACACTGCATGTGTTCCAGAACATGCAGATGACCGGACATTGGATGTCTGATAATTTAGCAAACAGGAAGTTGATATTGAAGTGCAATCAGTGTGACTGAGAAGTGAAAAGTGGTGTGCTGAGGGCGAATTAGCCGAGCAACATTTGCAACAAATTAGCCCCATGCAGTGACGCTTACCAATTAAATATCGTAATTAGGCGGTAATTACAGTGCTTCGCCCGAGCATCTGGGTTATTATTGATTTTACGCTACTCACAAAATGGCTGCGCAGGTCACGTGACTGCGTGCCTGTTTTCAGTGTGCTTTGACAGGCTGTACAAACAAGTATTTGCGCATCCAGTAAGCGAAATATTCAAATTGCACATTTTTGCTTCAAGCATGTATTATCTAGGGTCTCAGTGGTTTTGTTTTTAAATTCCAATTACAAATTTAATAAATTTGAAGAAACAAACGTGACGCAACCCGCAATGCAATGTTGCATTGCAGGAAAGACCCTTTTCAGGCAGTCGCATGGGGACCAATTCTGCAACAATTTCACACATGGCATCAATTTCCTCCACATATTCAACAAGTCTTAACTTCTTGCGTCGAATGCAATACAAGACTTATTGGCATTGAACTATTCCATCCAACCTCTCCCTATACAAACTTAACCACTACACAAAGACATTTAAATGTGCGCACATTACCCTCACACACAACCTCACCAGGATATCAAAATATCAATCCAAATATCTAATCTTCACATGGCATTACTTTTCTGAAATTAGGGCACTGAGCTTGAATCACGGAAATTTCAATCTCTTTTCGGACCAGGTAGCAGTATCTGAAAATGTCTGATCGGTACATTAAAAAGAAATTCGTTTTTAGGTGAATTTGACTGCTAAAACACACAGTGAATCGATGAAATTAAAAAAATAAATTCAAGACCCTAAACTAAATATCACGACGTATCCATGACATCCCGTGTCAGACACCCTGGAAGCATTATTCACTTCGATCGAGGGTGAAATTCCAGGTTGGTCCATGTCACTCACTTGCCGGTGAACAATGGAAAGAGTTAGGCGCCACAACTCGAGCTGCTAAGCCGTGACATCAACAGCAAAAAAAACCCTCCTCGAAATAGCATCTTGCAGTTGGGTTTCTTACTCGTTTCACGGCACGGAGTACAATCAAGTACGAGCTATTTTAAATCGTCCAAGCAGCGAACGTTTTCGAAGAAGCCTTCCTAGTCAACTGCGCCCATGGGCGGCGGAAGTCCTTCCGAGTTTTTCCCATTATATGTCATAACTGCCTTGCTTTTTTTTTTGACATTCTTACGTGTGCTTATCTCGCTCGCCCAACCAGGCCTGCGTGAAACGCACGTTTCGTCCCTGTTTTAAAGAACTTAATCAAATCCGTGTCAGGGATGCTCTTGTCCAGAGCTAAATTGCCCATTTCTTCAGCGATGCAAAGATCGTTACATAATCGCGAGAAGAGAACCGGGTTGTTGAAGAGGCTCGCGCGTCTGTAAACATCCATATTTAGCCAGGCGCTTCCTACTCACCACCGGCCTTCTTTTTTAAGGTTTCCATCTTAAAATAGAAGGCATGCAGCATGCGAGTGTGTTGCATGCGTGCGCATCACAAGCTGCTTATGTAATAATGGCGGGAGTTAAGCCTGGCGCAGAAGGCTTATCGGCGACCAACTCAGGTTGAATCCTGGTAATTGTCCTGCCTTGACTTGAAATACTCCAATATTTGATTTGTCTGCACGTTTTATATTACTTCGAACACTTTCATTGCATTTACTTGTAGCTTGTTCTCAAATTACCTACAGTAACCGTACCTATCAACATTCTTGTGAATAACATTTTTTTTCTTTTCTGAGCAGGCTCAAGTACTCGTCTCTTTTGGTCATTTTCAAAAAATATTTACAGTTATTAAATATATGTAAATCATTCCCTCTCAGTGCGCATTATTAAAGTTCAGTTCAATCAAAGTTTTTAAACTAGGGATTAAAAAATGAAATAGGCCTGCTTGGGGTTTTGAATTAAATCAATGGACGTTATTGAAATGAAAAATTTCAGGAAAAACTGAAATATGAAGGCAACCCCTTTTTTTGGACATGGAATGTTTTAATTCTTATTGATTATCATCTTTAAAGTGTTTTGTTTAATTTTCCTTGTCACAAAGCAAAATACACACGTTTTTTTCTTTAATTTAAAGTATGCAACATGGCGATGTCTTCCTCCTCGAAAAAGATTCACTTTATTTCGATGTTTCAGCGTAAAAACACGCTTGAATGCTCATTCCTCACTTTCGCTGAATTCCAATATGGCTGGCAGAACACAAACTTTGAGCGCCCATAACTTTTAAACTAAACGTAATGATTCGAAAAGTGTAATAAATGGGATTTCAAGCCATTGAATTTCGGTCAAATTGAGACGGAATGACCAGCTACCTTACTACATGCAGTACTTCATATACCATTTATCGAAATACTACATCCTCCCTCTTGAACGTTAACATCCAACTTCTACAAAATCATCCCCATCCTCACCAGCCATAAGGTTTTGAGCTTCCTTGGTACTTTCTTCCTTTCTTGCCCAAGTAGGCCTATTAAAAGGATTGAAGCATCAAGAAAATTGGCTCTTGGCAGGCACGTTTGGCACACACCTTTCTTCGCCATCCAGTATTGATCCAAACAAGAAATCAAGCCTGCAGAGGCAACACTGCACGTGGCATATGCCCTTTAAGGATATTGGACACAACCATTCCTTGCCTCATGAACACCAGTCTCGAAAATCCTACTGGATGGAAACCTGTTGAATCGCTAGCATCGATTACCACAGCTTATAAGGCGTCTCATTCGCGAGCTTATCAAACTCAAAGCTGTCAGAACGTCAATTTCACTGAAATCTGGATAGCAACACATGAGAGCAGTGTAAATTCATCAAGGGGTGTCAGAAGAATCAAGGTAGAGCAGCCCTGCATTGAATGCTTAACATTCTTGTGGACAGGCTCGGCAAAAAGGGGGTGCAATTCTTCCATGGCGCAATTCCCATATCCACCAAAGCCGTGTCCATTACGATGGACACTTCCATCCTTGAGCTGCGTTTATGTAATTTTTGGCCGCAGATCAAAAACCGTTTGTTCCAGCATCTGCAACCATAAATCCACCGTCGCATTACTGATCGATTTTCCTGCACAGCGAGCATTTCAACTAGCATGCCTGCCATTACATCGTTTCCATTTTTAAATACCGAACAACACTCACCTGTAACATTCACCTTTGGCAAACTTGGACACCTGCCCACTTGGGACAGTTTAGTTGTTGTGCATTATGAGCCCACACACCGGCACATTTGGACTGAAGATACAGAGGCCTATCTGAAGTAACGTTACAAAATTCACTTCTGGCATTTGTGGACCAGATTTACTTGCCAGTGGTAAAAGAATTGTTTAATTTCCGAGAGAAACATCAGGCATGCACAATGAGACATTGAAGGAGCGACAGAAATAATAACCATTAAGACTAAAGAATCAAGTTGTTGTCAACTTTAAGAAGTGCTGTCTTTTGTAGAAATTGCAATGGCAATTATGGTGCTTTTTGGGATATGGGTATTTTTCACAATCGAAACAAACAATCTGGACTGCTGTAAGCGTCCTCACGCGTCCTTTGCAGAAAATGGAATGGTAATTATGGTGACTTTTGGAATTTGGGTATGTTTCATACAAACCATTCTTAACTACAGATCAGGTTATTGTAAACTTGAAGCGGTGATCAGTTTTGCAGAAAATGCAATGTCAATGAATATTTTTTGGGTATATTTCACAATTTCTTCATGTTAGTCGATATGTTTTTTGGAAACTTAGCATACAGCACTTCCACACAAAGTCCATATTTGCAGAATCGTCTGCATAAGACGATTATGATATCCAATGTTATATGAACATGGACTGCCCTGAAACAAGCAACGAGAAGGCATGCATCGGCTCAAGATTGCCAAAACTCCGCCTGCGTTGTCTTTGTACAGCAAGGTTTTAGTCACACGTTATTTCCTGGACTTAGAAACGGCATTGCGATTCCAGCACAGTCTCCGCAGAATGCACGTACCACTAATTTGGTAAAACCTGAGGAAGGGGGGAGAGCGGGAGGCAGGCCCTGCTCAGCGTGCCTAACTCATCCGTTTTTAGATCCGCATCTTCTGCTAGAATTAGAAGCACGACCCCAAAATTTGACACTGCCTGGTTCAATAGCGGCTAGGTGAGCGTGCCAAAAACCGAGAGGCACCCCAGAGGCCCCCTCGCTATCGATTGGCGAGAGCCCGATTGATAAAGCTGCTCCCTCCTCCGAACATGGCGTCATCGATCATCGCAAATATCACCAGTGCTGCTGGTACCGTTCATCAGTTGCGTTCCTCAACGGCTGATTGGTGAGAAAATAATCATTACAGAGCTAGTGACGTCAAACGAGTGAGCGATGAATTCGCAAACAGACACTTGACGGTGAGCAGGTGGGATCATCTTTATAGCCCGGGTCAGAAGTGCCCATGAGGAGCCCCCTACAGCGTCCAGACAATTGATAATTCCAGGTTCATTAGCAATTCTGGTCGAGCTTTGCATCAACTTGCTGACATCCTTGCCAGACAGCCTTCCTGAATATCAATGCTCCTGGCTGTGACGAGCAGCATTGCGCAATTCAAGGGTGTCAGGCCACAACGTTGTAAGTGCCCGACCCCCAAAATAGGATTTCTCAGCTCAATACATCGTAGGAGCCCTTCCTCAACTGCAGCTACTGAATAACTTTATTATTATTATTAACATTTTCACCATATCAAATACTGCTACTTTAAAACGTTTCTAGGGTAAAAAACACGAGACTTTTAACTTTAAATTCTGAATTTATTAAGCGATTAGAGCGATTGTTAAGATTTCATGTTATCTCCAATTTCGTAACTACTGAATAAAGTTTTTTTATTACTATTATTATTATTAATGAAAGCACCACAAATTTCAACTGGATTTTGACAGATTGGAATGTGTTCTATCGAACCGTTCCTCAGCAAGACAGTGTTCCAAAAAAACATGTTCTGAAATGAAGGGCATCAATGCGCTGCTGCCCTACTTACCACAAGAGAAGATAGTGTTATGAATATTCATTGGAGGTGCAATACGTGTGGCACATACGAAGTCATGGAAATGTTTCGGGAGAAAACACGATTGCTTCACCGAGTGCGCGTTTCTGTTTTCGTTCGTAAACGTCAATAGTGCGCAACGTTTGCGCTTTTATGTTTGAATGAAAACAAATTAGTGTCATCTCTATTCTTCACGAAGGTACTTGGTTTTTTCCTCTTCTGAAAAGTTGCATTTCTGGCACTTACAACGCTTTGTCTTGAAACTATTCAATGGACGATTGCAAACTAGCATACACTGCCACAGCAAGCTGCCCATTGTACAATCGCGCAATTTGTAGCATTTTACAACTTTGCTGGGAAATTTTTGTTTCACTAAAAAAACACTAAAAAACAATTGTTTCCGTTTTCGTAACTAAACGCCGATAATGCACTACGTCTGAGCTCGTTCGTTGAACAAAAAAAAATTATTATCAGCTATATTTCACGCAATAGTACTCCGTTTTTTCCTATCCTGAAAAGTTCATTTTCTGGCACTTACAACGTTATGGAGTTTGGTACCGCCAATAAGCCTGAAATACGATGGCAAATGAGCAGACTGCCATCTCCAGTCTACCATCAGCCGTTGTGTTCCTGCCTGTTTCAGTAAGTCTGCAAAGAATTCCCTGCATAAATTTGCTGCAAACAACGCAAAGCACCAATGCACCGGATGGCACCATCTCTGGCTGCCAATTGCTAACCAGCGAGTGCAGCATTGCGTGCGTCATGCAGTTTAGCTGCAAAATATTTACGAAACATTGAGTTCCGACACGGACGGAAGGCTACAGTAGTGAATCTGGTGCAGAAGCGAAAATCACGTTTGGAAAATCCGCATGGGCAACACCGTGTTTGCCGAGATGACCAACAGTCATTAACGCCCATCAGTGTCCTTCAGAGACAAGCTGAGTAGACAAGAGGCGGATGACACGGGAAATTAACATCGGAAATCAGGAAGAGATAGATGACTGGTGCTTTACTAAAGTGCTCTGATGGGTAAACATGGCCGTCCTTGTTTTAAAGATTAAATGTCAGCGCTTCCCACGCCGCACGTTTCCAGCACTGAAGAAAATTTTCACAGGCATGTTAACCTCCAAAAAATAAACCAAAAAAAAAAAACCACACACCTACGTTTCCTCCAATTAACAACGGGGAATAAATTGCTGCACATAACAATTGTCGGCAAATGTCAAGGTCGGTTAGATCATGAACCTATATCACGATGGGCTGATCCACACAAATCGATTGTTATGACTGCATTCGATGTCGTAAAAGAAACAGGTTGGGCAATTTATTTCGGCAACATAAAGTGTTATTAAGCGCATGAATTCAATACCGGCACATGTATTTAAAATGTCAGAATGTTGCCAGTAGTTTGTCTTTTCGACCAGAAGTACTAGCCACCATTGCACTGCACCGAAATAATACAGACAATCCACTTCCAAAATGTTTTGTGTGAATGATGTCAGCTATCAATGGACTTTACCAACTTTATTAGATTTACTCACGCAGGCAACATGCCCCCGCCAAGTGATACACCAAAACAGATACTGGTTAGCTCATTACATCTGACCCAATTTCAACGAGATTGCCAATGTTCAAACCTTGGAAGGGCCACATCAACGTGCAGAAATGCACTAAACTAGCAAACACTGAACGATATTCATGTCACTCATAACAGTGTAAAAGGTGAAATTCGAGCCCAAGTTGCATTCATCCCACTCAACACTGATTACTAATCTGCACCAATGTCACTGGCATAAAAAGCATTTTTGCACACGTTTTCGAGGGCATAACACGGTTGGCAGCACCTTAGCACCTTCCAGGCATTTACTCCCATCATTATCATTTGCCATGACCGAGCCACACAAAAAGTGCTTCCAAAGCCCGCAGGGGTTCTACCTGGTTGATCCTGCCAGCAGTCATTGCGACTGGTGGTTTTCTTGAAATTATTTTCCCCATGGCCAGTGTGATAAGGGAAGGTTTGGTTAGTGGAAAACAGTGCATTTGCCAATTGGAGTGCCCATAGCGTGGAATGAAGCAATGCAGGAACATGCACCCAGGTTCGCTAGGACTTAGCGCGAAAAATCACAGCCACGCGTGACTACAACGCGAATTGGCCAAACGAGATTTTATATCAAGATGAGAATAAATGTTAAAGGGAAAGGCAGCCCACACAAATGGCTGCACGAAAAAAGCATCATCGCCCGGATACTCCTCCTCACTTGTACGCGTTGATGGCACGCGAGCATTGCTATCGTGCCATTATGAGCCCTGCTTTGAATTTTATCATTGATTTTTAATATATCAACTTAGCCTGGTGCAGGCAAGGAGATCAACTGCCACCGGCTTTGGAGTTTTTGGCAGCACAGATCCATCGCAGCAGCACAGCTAGAGTAAAAGGGAGAAATTACCCTGCACCTCACTGGAACAACACTTGCCAGGATCGAAACTCAGTTGGATTGTGCTGTCATAGTTTGTTGAAAACCAAAACAATGCAGCGGAGTTCAAATGGACCAATAGAACGCAACAGTTTGCGATTAATCATGCCAGTCCCATGACACATGAGTCATCTGCTGGGCATCGGTGGCTTTCTCTATGCTGGAAGACTTAATAGATAAGCCGAATTCCTCTCATTGGTTAAGGCTGCTCCATTCTAGATTTGGACAGACTATGGCAGGGGGAGGGAGTCTGACATAAGCATGCCAAAATCGGACGCCTGAGGGAATGAGTTGTTTAAAATAAGGACGTCCATGAAACGCAAGGCTTTTGTTTTGATAAGGAAGCGTCCGCAAATGACGTCACACTAACTTCCTCATTCTCTGGAGGGCACACACTAGCGAAGGTAGCTATGTGGAGTATTGGGAGTGACATTGCAGTGATGATGAACGTGATTATGCAAACAAGACCTGACAAGAGAACCTATGTAAACAAGAGAAACAAGATAACTACAAACACAACCAACGTCAGAGGCTTTTGAGCATTTCTAACCAACCCATGTTACCGACATGTACATACCTAACTGACCACATTATTTTTGTCTGTCGACATCAACTTTTGTCTGCACCAAACAGGTTGTCAGCTGAACCTAACGTTAATAACGTTAATAAAATTGGCACCCCCTACCACATGGCAAATCATTGCTGACAGTAAGATACTGAGTTGAATTAAATAGAAGAGGGTGAGAGCATGGACCAAGGAAATGGACCAAGAAGACCAAAAAACAACCACATGCTTCATTTTAACCAAACTGAACACATATACATGCACAGTATGTATTTATTTGTAGAAAAATAACTTCTGTTCTGCTACCACATCCAGACTTTTACGAACATGCACAAGCTATTGTATTTGAGGAGGAAAAGTCTTTGCTTTGAAGTTGCACCCACGTGCGTCGCAATTGCGCAGTTACGCAATCTTGCGGATATCTCGTACCACTTCCGGAAAAGGACCGAATAAGAAAAGGAAAAGCAAGGCCTAGATGTCTTTGCCATCCTGCAAGGGACGTCAACAACTTCGTTGAACTTGAAAAATGATTACACGTACGCCCAAACCTGGATCGCGTGCTGACACAACCCATAGAATTACACTGCGATAAATGGCTCTTCATCAAATGAAAGCATTTATTATGTTTTTTATGTATTAATCAAAATGCGCCATGGAGGTTTCCATTTGTCTCTTCCTCACAGGCCCCTCTGAAGCCCTTATCTCAGTTCAGCTGCTTCGATGCATCTTCCTGCACATGTACATTTAACTCATTACTGATGATCCATGGCAACCAAACATCCCTGGTGTACTAAAAAGTGTTAATGACAAAACCGACATTATATTATGGAAACCACCACAGCCTCGCTTCGCCAACCTGAATGTTGAGTTGATTTTATTCCATTTACCTAGAGGCCAATAAGGAATATCAAATAGAATTTCGAATTAATCTTATCATACCCGCTGACCTTGTTTTTTGTTAGCAAAATAGCAATGCGGAGGGCCAGAGAGCCTGAGAAAGGATGACACGTTATGACATCACAGAAACAAAGGGCGTGGTGAACATGACGCAGGTTCGAAATAAAAGAAGTGACATCATTAAAAGCATTATTCTGGCATTGTGTCTTTATCTTCGGTGCAGGAATTAACGAACGACACTGTACACCTGAAATTGGACTTGGCATCAATAGATATCCCAAACCAAAAATGGATTTTGCAAAGATTTTCTTATCTCCTGGGATGATTTCAAAATGCTTCGTTTATTCACAAGAAATTAATAAACTTGAAAAAAAATATGTGACCTCCGAAAATTGGGTTTCCTCTTAATGAAACCTGCACAAATGGGCATCGTAAGTTGCATGACATCATGATTTAGTTTCTAACATTGAGATGCTGAGTTGAATTCAATTAAATCCTGAAAGCATAACGTTCACAAAAACCGGCATATACATGTATAACACGCATTAGTAGTCCTACCAATACAGAAGTTTGGCCGCGTAGTCCCTCTGTCAATGAGTTTGCAACTTAATACTCTAGGCCGAAAGTTAAACGCCATACATCGTGCAAAGCATACGAAGTTATGTTGTATACAGCGTATGAAGACAGAAAAAAAAAACTTAAAAATGAAGACCTGTCCTAAATATAGCCCTGTAAAAACGAAACGGGGCTAAAGGAATAAAAATGTTTTGTTTCTCGCGAGACTACCGGTAAGAAATAGGCTTCCATTTATTTTTGCCGAAACGCAAGCCCAGCATACACTAGGCCTACTGCGCTGTAAACTTTCGTTCTTAAAACTAATAAAACACAGTAACGAAAGCTACTTTCACATAAAAAATCGTAATTAATCGTGGGCATTAACGTTTTACAATAAATACGGCTGGGCTCCGATGAAACATTAATGTCCACATACGGCATGCAAGCATAAAGCGCCAACACCCCTAGTGGCACATACACCCTTAACGATTTAGTCATCGGACATGGTGAATCGGCCATAAAGGCAGGAAATCCGAAGTGAAAAATGCTCTGATTAGTAAACGCGTGCATGAGTGGGAAATGAATTACGTAGTTCAAGATAAATGTCATAATGATGATGAAAAAAAAAACGGGTAACCAAAATCGACCTTGGATGTCTCGTACAAACGTTAACGTCAGATCATCGCAAGAGCACGCCGGAATTCCGTGGCAAATGGTGCTAAAAGTCCACACTGTCTGCATTCAGAAATTAAAAACAATTTGAAAGTTTAATGCTAGGCCTGCATCTTCGTGGCACTTTGGTTGACATGAAACGAAGAAACGACATCTCTAACATGGTTTCGAACTACGAACTACGAATTTCGCCCTAGAATAAACACAACATTTCTTCTTCAACCAAGACGTGCTCATTATTTACGCCACTCAATTTCTCTGAAGCATTTGTCTGTCAAGCTAACATGAGCTTCGCATCACGGTGCAATTAATAATTTGTATTATTCATATCATTTAACGCCCGTTACATCTCGATCTGGATTCGAAATTGAAATGCGGCCACCCTTATCACGCATAAATCACTGGACGCTGACAACACGATGCCCTTTGCAGATACTGCGCAAAAACCTAAGATCGATATTTCATTTCCGGTTCGGAATAAGCCGCGGAAAAAATGTCACGATGTCCCCATGAAAATCCTGAATTGTATTTTTTTAAGGAACATCACGCACGTCCAGTAACTAATTAGCAAATGTGTCTACTGGTTTTGGAGCAGTAAATTCCTTGCTTTTTAATAACTTTCCATCCAATCACATTTTAATGCCACTAAAAAAATTGGGATTTTTAACTTTTAAACATTTACCCTTTGATTTCTAGATGACATCAAACAAACGGCTGACGTTCGGCACATAACATCACCATCACTACTTACGACCTGAACTTAATTTCATGACTTTTGACTTCTTATTTCAGCAAACATCTTACGCTTTGTGAAAACTAATGCAATACTGATGTGTTCAATTTTCCTGTCTGTCTTTTATACATATATTATATAATAATTTATAGATAAAAATTGCTATTCCTTGACATTTCCGTTTCCCCCGGAGTTATAACTAAAGGTAGGCCTATCCATTTTCGGGTATCTTGAAAGGTAAATGTCAATGTCGCCTGAGTTACGTTAGCGTAGTTTACTCTGTCTTAGCAATTAAAATTAATGGCTGGCGTCTTAGTTCTTCGTTTCATGCTTAATGCGACAAACTTAATAGAGAAAATAAGAAACAAAAAAAAAGCTAATGCGGCATTTCAACGCGAATCGAGAATCCGGCCTTGAATTTCGCTGCGAACACCAGCGTACGTCCCAGTTTTCAAGATTTAAAAAATCTCAGACTACAGGCTCTATTTGCATCCAAAATCGAAAACGTTGAAATCCACTTGCAGGAGGATATCCTGCTTTTCTCCATATCGGTTTCGATATTTCAGTGGAATTGGAGGCTTCGTGGCGTCACTTCCCACTGGTTATCAAAATACAGCTAATGACACACGAGCCGTAAAACTGTGCGGCATTAATTAACATCATTAGTATACCCGTTTCAATTAGCGTTGGCCGCTTGATGAATTGAGCCCATTAAACGCTGTCGCCAAGGTTATACAATCCCGAGCTGCCAGTCTGCCAAAAGGCATTACCAGCCAAGTCTGAAGTTATACAACTGGGCAGGGATGAGTCTGAGAAAGGCTGCTGGGAAACACAAGGAGGAATAAAAACAAGCATGCTTAAATAAAAACGCCATACAATTTCTTCCAATGTACCATGACCTACAGTAGCATTAACGACTATCAGCAAGAATTTTAAAAAATGAGAAAAAAGTTCTACTTTCAATGCCCTTCAACGACCCGAATAAACCAGGAGCAGACTGAGTTGCTGATGGTCTAACCTACAAAAAGTAGTGAAATTTCCGACCAATCAACCTTTCTTAAACGTGGAATTTTCTGGGGAAAAAAACTACAGCCTAGCTCGGTATAACCTCCACTCATCAGATAAAAGCATGACACACGGCTCTATGCAATAACACTGGGTCTAAATAAAATAATACTGCCATTTAACGCGGTCCAAAATGCTAGTATTCGAAGGGTGTTAAACCGTTATGTATCTATAAAGTGCCAATAAATCAGCTTTTCATGAGGGGGGAAAAACTGAGACAGAAACGAGCACTTCGTGAAAAAATTGCTTTTTCTTCGAAATTTTTCCAAAAAAATGGTGTAGGCCTATGTGCCACACGCATTGGCATTACGTTGTCAGGGACCTTAAGGTGTCCCACCATAGTAGCAGATGGGGAATGGCTCCTACAATGTATCAAGCTGATAAAACGTATTTTGGAGGTCGGGCACTTACGACTTTTCTTTGGCAACTTTCATTTAACTTGAAATATGGTATTTAAACTAGCCTATCTTATCGGAAATAAGTCAGCCTTGATTGTGTTATACAATATGAATTATTTCATCTTTATATTTACAAACCACTCCGGGCCTTCTCGATCAATAATCACCGTATATTGTCAATAGCAACAGCTAGTGATGCCTTGCCGGGGTCATACTGATGGACTGACGTTGAATACTGACGTGGATTCGGATGGTTGTGCCCGTTCAATTAAAACAGGATGACCTGAGCCAAAACCAATCAGAGATGTTCAGCTTATAGATTATGCCTTCCAGCCTAGAGCAAGCCGCATCGAGACAGGAAAGATTAACGGCAAAACAGGCTCTGTAATTCTATTGGTCCATTTGAATCCCCATTAAAATACATTCTGCATGTAGTTATGAACAAACCACAAAAATATATTGAGCCGAAATGCTGACAGTACGTTGTACTGCAGATGGCATGGGATCGAACAACTACTGATGCGTGCCATCAGTAAAACTGATCGTGCAATCGAACAATTACCGCCGTTCTAGTTTCGTTTCCAACAAGAACCCCTCTCGGCCTCCGTAAAAAGCCGGCTTCGGCTTGCCCATCCGAATGCTAACCGTGTCCCAACATCAGCCAGCGTCAGGCATTCATTTCGAATGGATGTGCAGTAAATTATTTATGACTGGAAAAACAGAAAATGGCAACACGTAGGCAGATGCGTCTCGCTCTGCATAGCATCAAAAAGCCGAGTGGGCGTTCGGATCCATCTCCGGCGAAGGAAAATTCTCAGTCTGCCAAGGTAGCCCCACCCTTAACACGTTTATATCGATACCGTACCTGAACGCGAAAATACCTTCCATGGAATGCCAAAATGGCGGCCAATTAAGGAATTAAAGAATGTCCAATTAACGTCGACCGCGTTTTGCATTGCTAGCGCACTGCGTGCAGCCGCATTTCGGGAACGTATTTTTCGGATTTTATAGTCCTATTAGGAGCGATTGGAACCCGGACAACATCTGGCCTTTGCCAAATGTTAATTGTTGAAAGCGCCTGGCTTCGTTTACCAGGCGCGTTTTCACCTTGAAAACCAGCTGAGCCCCACAATGGGTCCGGTGACAATACGAAATGCTCAGTTATCTAACCACGGTTAACGTTAATCTGGCCCTATTAAATCCCTATTAAATTAGGGACACTTGACAATTCGAAGAAGAAGAAAAAAATATTTTGTGTAAAAATCAGTAGTTATAAAAAATCGCATTGAATTTGATAAAACTAGGGGTCACCGACTTTTGTCCTATGGAATTTTACAACAACAGCAGAATAAACTAGGTACGAAATTCTTCAACACCTGACAAATGTCCGGGGGAAAAATGCATGGGGTATGAAAATTACGAGTATCAAGAACGCAGTTCGTGAAATTTTAGAAACAGCTTGGGAATTGTCATGTTTGCGATTTAAAGGACCAACTTGAAAGTTGAAATAGTTTGGTGATATCCCGGAGAAAATGAAAAGTTTTGGGAAGGTTTTAAGGGGGAATTAAACGTTTTCCAGCCTGTATGCCACTGAGGTTTCGTGAAAGTAGCAAAACAAAAATTTAACCAATTTAAACTGCACATAAAAAAATAATTTGTCTGAAATCCATCATCAAAATTGTTTAGAACAAAACAAACAACAACAACGCTTTGAGTGTTAGCTATAGACGTTTAAGACAACCTTAATCGCTGCAAAAATCGATCCAGACGGGATTTATTTTTAAAATAAATTTCGTCATTCCGAAAATGTAGGAAACGTCCTCTAAAATACGCCAGTGGTGATTTAGTTTTCAAAAACTAATTGCCCCTAGCATTCCCTTGTTATTTCTAAAAGAGCATGATAAGGAAAGCATAGGAGAGAGCATTCCAACCAAAACTACTTTAAACTAGGCTAAATCAAGAAAAAGCGGCCAATGTTCCACACACGCATTTAGGTAAACTACGTTGAAATGCCATTTGATGTCGACCCCATTTACATGAAATACACAAAAATCGCACATGGTCGTGAAGAGTACGTTCGTGCATGGCCTCGGTATCAGTACTCCTCAGTATGCACTCGCAAAGTATCAACAGGTATGTTTCCCATACGCATGGCCATTAGCGTCAGCGAAGTACTGCATCTGCAGCATTTTATAGGCCTGCAGAAAGAACCAGCGAGGATTTTCATTGGACTTTATAGCAATTTTTCCCTTCCGTGATATTCACCAGATGTTCACACGCGAGCAAGAGAAATCTGTGTTTTAGAAGGAAGGTTGATCGCTTCATGCACTTCGATTGCAGGTTTCGATGCCCAAAGGCATGACAAGCATGCATTACTTCGATGAGAAATTCCTCCCAAATGACACGATAAGGCGATGGTTACAGAACACGTATATGCACCACAGTCTGTTGAAACAGAGCAAAATCGTTCCTTTAAAACGTTATAAGAGCCTATTAGTAGGATGCTAAAGTACTTAGCAGCAAGCCTGCACCGTCGATAAATATAGAAAGCTACAAGACGTTTATCTTCCCAACTGGGAAACTTTTTACGTCACTGATATGGCGATGCGTGCACTGTACAGATGTACATTGAGCACATGAATTTGTTTCAGTCCAAAACTGTGATTAAATTATGATTTGTATTGGTAACAACAGGGTTTACACAGCTTTAGTCAAAATCCCTTGACTTTCCTAGGTTTCCCAGGTTAAAAACTTTATTTCTCCCTTCCATGTAGTGTTCCGCAATATACCAATGCTAAGTGAAAAGATCAGCCTCTCAATATAAATAATGTTTTTAATCAGTTGACTAGGATGATCAGTGTCACGTTGTAAATTTAGTTACCCTAATGGAATGCCGTGGGTGAACATGTTCGAAACAATTACCACAATACTTCGAATTCGATTGTCTATATTTCTCTAAGAAAAATTGCTGAGGAATATCAATTGAGAGACAATCTAATTCAAAGATAATTAAGAAACATGGAAAGTTGAAATGAAGAAATAAAGAGGGGGGTGGTTAACACATGTACTGAAAGATGTAGGCACACACACAAAAATTTAAAGATTTCAAGTCATAGATATTGGCATATACATGTAAAATTTGCTTTGGAATAAATTTCCGTACAAAATGTGCTCATAAATAGCATAACCGGTAATTAGAGGGAAAAAAAACCGTAAATGTAATTATAAATTATGGATTTTGCCTTATAATGAGCTAAATGATTCAAAGGTACGAAATCCCCTGAATTACTTAAGAATTTTTTTCTTTTTTAAAAAAAAAATCCCCTGACTTTCCCAGGTTTCCCAGGTTTTGTGGAAACATTATCAACAAAGTAGCTGACACTGTCTACGGTTTGAGGCAAACGTTCAGTACACATTGGAATTTGGTGAGAATAAATGCATTTTTTTTGCGCCACCCAAGTTCACCAACCCATGATGTGCATTTTGACATTGAACAACGCAATGTCTCGGAGAACCAGGCACAGCGCGTTTTTACGCAGAACGACACATCTGATCGTTTCTTAGTCGACCGCGTTTGTCACAATTTGTTGATTCTGAGAAAAAAAATTGCATTCCCCAGTTAGTGCGCGATTCACAAACTTTTTTTCAGCCTACCTCTTCTAAAACGAAAACCAAAACCTTGCATCCAGCGTCAATGCCAACGACAGGAGGTTACATCCGTGGGTTAGCCACGCCCTCCATCATCCGTCCTTTATGCCTCAATGTTCATTATCCCTGCCATTCATCTAGACTGGCATCTCTTGACAATGACTTTTGGCTTACCTCATTAAAGCCCACCACACTCCCAGCCCCAAACAGGCTTTACCGGAATTCATGCCACTTTTGCAATCCATCGCCCCCACCCATCAAACCTCCCACTCCTGCACCTAGCATCCTACATCCCGAGCTTGCATCATGCCAGACCAAGGTTAAGATGGTGTTTTAGTTAACACCAGATTGCTTTTAACCAAGAACATTTTGCAACAATCTTACTCCAAAATGACTGTTAAGTCCTTGTTGGTTCTCTAATCTGAATAAATTACGACTAAAATGCAGATGCGGGTGCCTTAAAGTGAATGATCTGATCAGCTCTGATTATGCTTAATTTACGCAAGTTGGATTGACCTGGGTGACAGCAGTTCTTTATTCCAGGGTGGCTACATCATTGCAGCAGATTCCAACATGATCCAGGTGATCTTAACTCAATGGGTATAAAATCAGCATAAAATCAGTAAAAACCAGATCAATCTCCCAGCATTTGCAAAGATGATGACCATGAAAGATTGATGCTGACCTTGCACAATCAGTATTATTGTCAATATTCTATCCCAGTGTCTCTACCGTCACGTCCTGATCAACACCTAGCGACAGTGAACGAACATGAATTTTGGGGACTGGCAGGTACTGACCGAGTGCGTCCACGTGTCATAGTATAAGCTCTACTGCATCGTCAGTATTTAACATAAACTCATCTTTGCCACCCCACACGATCGTCATATTCACTACTGTGAGTCCGTGACTGTCATGTACGTCATTAATGAACAAATACAGCCGTTAATACAGGTGGAATACGAATATATTTGAATGCAAACTTAAGTACTTTTGCATACTTCCAAAAACTGAAGGATACATGTATCATGAATATATTGAAAAGCAAACTGAAGTATTGATCCATACTTTCAGTACTGCCGTACCAATCGGGTAGGGTGCAATCGCTGAGCTCCAGTTCAAGAGCCAATGCAACTGGTGTCGGTGCAGTTTGGGGTAATTCCCCTAAAGCGATGCATACAGATTCTATTTGCAGGAAATAGCCTCGCGGGCTACACGACGTCTGTTTTGAACTCATTTGTATATCGCAGCGCAGCACACCCTGCCTCGCAAACAATCAATAAGGTTTGTCAAGCCACGGCTGATAAGCAACATTTACGCACAGCGGAAGGAAGAGGTTGAAAAAAAAGACTACGCAGCTAAAAGAGCAAGCGATGCCTTGGAAAATCCAGAAAGGCGCTTGAGGATGAAGTCAGCTATTTGAGGTGCTGAGAACCCTAGTCACAAAATGCCAGGTAAACCTAAAATCTGACATCTTCCATTCAGCGCCATAGTGGTGTAGCTCCAGATGTCAATATCACGCAAATATGCCTCACGCGAAAATGTTGTACAATTAATCAGAAATAAGGAATTTCGCTTGTATTTCTCAACAATTACTTTAACGTTGAAGAAAATTGATAGGACGCCATCGACGAAAATATTTGAAATGTCAAATCATGAATTTCCGCCAATGTTTTACGCGAAATTTGCAGGCAAATATTAACCATGCAAATATTAGGCATGCCGTTGGCAAACATTTTCGAAAATGTATTACAAGTAACGGATTTTAGATTATATAGGCTATCTCTTCAACATCCAGAAGGAAACGTAGGAATACTGTCAAGCAATTTAAAATTCTCTGATTTTCCTGAAAACTGTTAACCCCCTCCCCCCAAATTTCCCCCTGGATTTAATTCCCTGATACTGCTAGAACCTCAGATTTCCCCCCTGAATTTTGATTCTCTGATTTCCAGGTAGTATGCCACCTGTAAAGAACTACAGCTGATTAGTGGATTTCTTGATTTTCTAAAAACATGGACTGCGTGACATACACCACGATTATCATTACCCCTCATGTGGGCGATTCCGCCGGGGGGAAGGTTTATGAGCCACGGAATGTGAAAATGACAGACCCTGGGATAGAAACATTAACTAAAACTCTGACTGAAAGCCAGTGGCATTCGTTCAGATGGTTTGAACTGGGGATTTTGAGATCATTTGCCATTGCTTACCTCTGTCATGGAAGAGGCCGTGAGGGCGTTGATGTTCTTCACCCACTGCTGAACGATGGAGTGGCTGACAGCAGGGTCGTTGTAGGCCCAGTGGATGATTTTGTTGACCCAATCGACGGCGTCTTTGTCGACGCCCGACACCGTGGCCGTCGGGATCACTCCTTGCCTGCCGCCCGACGAATAAGGAAACTTGGGACCGGCGGCATTAGCGTCCTCCTTGGACGCCGACTTGGCCTCACCTTTGGCGGCATCGGGCTGAGCCTTGCGCGGCTTCAGGTGCCGGTTGTAAACGAAGACACCGAGCAGCACGAGGAACAGGGCGAAGACGATCCAGCCGATCAAGAGCGTCGTGCCGATATCCATTCCGCCGAACTGCATGTTGCAGAAATATTCATCCAACTCTACGGCCATGTTGAACCAGACTGCACCACCAGCCATGCTACACCCATACTGCGACTGAAATAATTCCGCTGACAACAGAGTGGACGGAGCAACATGGCTTCCCTAATAATGCAGAGGTGGCGCCATCTTCCGGCAGCTTTTGGCAACCATGCTGGCCTGCTCTGATTGGCCAGTTTTGGGAGCCCGAGTTTGAAAGGAGGGAATAGACACTGATGAATTTAACGGGGAACCGGCGGGAATTTCAAAATCGTGCTTTACATTAGTCACTTTGGATAAATCTTCTAAAGTGATGAGTGTTAAAGGCCTTTCATTTTTAATTCATCGACAGTGATCATTTTGGTCAAATTTGGCTAGTTTACACTAGTCACTTTGGATGAATCTTCCGAAGTGATGAGTGTTAAGGGCCTTTCATTTTTAATTCATCGACAGTGATCATTTTGGTCAAATTTACCTAGTTTACACTAGTCACTTTATATGATCATCTTGGATGAATATTCCAAAATGACAATGGTAAATGGTCTTTCACTTTTGGTTCATCGAAAGTGGACAATGAAGAAGATGACCGCCTTCCAACTTTGGATGAAAGCGATGAAAATAAGAGCTCACACGTGAATTGTTTAAAAAAAAAACTATTTTAGAATACAGTCTAGGCGTTGCCATGGAGGCAACAGAATGTTCTACCGTTTCCGTGACAACAACAGAATAACGGAACATTCAATTCTTGATTTTCTGATAAGAAATCATACTGCAGTTTAGGCATTTTAAATTGGGTAATGTGGCCTACATTGTATTACGTTGACAATTTTTGCTACAAGTAATTTTCCACTAAGGTTCAATTACTTTTGCAACTGATTAGTTAAATTCAATTTTGGGTGAACAGATCTTCGGTTAGGCAGATCGAATCACTGTGGGTATGAAGTGTCGGATTTAATGAACATATTAATTATAAAATAAAATAAATCAGTTCTTTATTATGCTTACATAAGACAAGTATGGTTAGCTTTTACAACGAAACACAATATAATTTTATCTCAGGACGATTGCCTAGTTATAACCCATGAAGCAAAGATACAAAGTAGAGAAAACTGAAATTTCAGAAAATAACTAGTGGGATAAATTACGATTCGGTGGAAAAAGGGTAAGTCCAAGATTTTCAACATGAGAAAATAGGAGATTCGCAAAAAGTGAAATCAAGGGTTATACTTGAAAACATCAGAGAAGGCGAACAGTTGATACAATTTTAATAAAGTTCACAAAAGCGTTTGACATACAGAATGAGTCGTTCACAAAACACGGTGAAATAGCATGATGATTATAATAATGGTAATGAATTCTCACAAAAAATCGATGCAAACATCACAAACATGCAACATGCTAGAAGAAAATATAGTAGCCAATTAGCTCGTCTAATACTATGTGATACTAATTCAGTTTTACAAGACCAGTTGAATATTTGCCAAAACATAAATTAGGGTACAGCGGGGAAACCTAGATTGATGCCATAAATGCTTTAACGTGAAGTCTCAAATCGTCTTGGCATTAAATTTTATTTATTAAAGCTTTGCAAAGAAAAATTCATTTCGATATGGAACATTTTTGTCCATTTAAACAGAATTATCAATTTATCATCTTCGATGCTCCAATTTTCTTGCAAAAATTACTTGTCAGATTTTCACACAATTACATGTAGGATTAGAACTATCAACACCAAGCATCAAAGTCTAGCAATCCATGTAACATATGTTCTTTGGTTTTATGGCGTTACAAAGCATGATTCAATTCGAAATTGTAGAACTAATTTTAGCGAAAAAATAATTCAAATAATTCAAAACTCAAACAAATATTTGGCATCAGGTTTGTTAAACTTTAAAACGGTGCTTACTTCCCACATAAATCTTTTGGTCAACATGTTCTCATCCATTTATAGACAGCTGTCTGGATCCCATCAAAACGAATCACTGCACAATAATTTCATTTTCAAAACAAGATTCCAATTAATTAGTTTTTTAAGTAGCGCATTCATGGCAAGAGGTAAAAACTGGTGAAGAAGATAATTATTTTTGAGGGCAATGAGTTGAACAGATATCAAGTGGCCCAGCGAGTGTATATCACAGTTCATGTGAAACAAAATCTCTTGATACAATACAAAATATAAGGAATACATGAATTAAGAAATCTTAGAAGTGTAATCGTAATTTCCTATGAATTGGATTGGAACAGAGCACGTTGGTAAATGTAAAAAATGGACAGTTCTTCAGAAGGACAACGACACCAATAATTAAATGGTATTTAATATAAAGCAACGGGTTGAAAAACACTGAGATTTAATATATTTCAATATACACATATAAAAGTTCTCGAACTCGAACTATCTATACCGATAAGGGAAAAAAACAACTTAAAAGGGTGTAAAATCCCATGGCGCTGGGTAATAATAGTCTAAAGAAATATTTCATCAGAGCTGCAGAATTTTGGTCGCATTGTGTAATAATGGTTACTTTGAGAGATTATCATGATTTTCCTTAATTCCAATTAGTTAACTTAGCATGAAATTTCAGATTTTCAAACATCACTGTTCAGTGACATCCATCGCAAATATAAAAAAATTTCAGAATGCTAACATCACTTGGGTCAGAGAATTCCATAGGTGTAAGAAATTTCGGAAGCCTCTTTAGACCGACTCCGAGTAACAGTTTACGGCAATATTTTGAACCTTTCGATATTAAAATAAGAAAAAAAAATACACCAACACTGATAATGCTAACGCTGTTGGCAGACACAGTCAATATTTTTGAAATGAGTATTCTTTGATAACAGCAGAAGGATTGCTTCCATAAAGAGAAGCACGTTTTGGTGAATACATAAATCATCGGTCTTTAATCTTTCAATATTCGACTAATCCCTACTCCATTTTCCAGGAAATAAAACGATTCCTTTGCTTAGTATGTGAGTTGATGATGGGCATCCAAAGCAAATCATAATGCTTTAGTTTGTCACACGTTTTTACACAAATCCTGATGATCAAAATGGTATTGAACTTGGAATGTCAATAATAATGAGTTTGGGCCGATCAAAATTGTCCTAATTGAGCTTGTGATTGTTAGAAGACTCGCAGTTTGTCAGAATTAATTACCTATACAAATTCTTAAAAGCAATGATTTTGGTTAGGTAACCGTGATTTAGCCGTCCAGAAGTTCAATTGCGCATGCCTGACCTTTCCTAATCATTGCGCATAGCATACTTTGGTGCACCATTAAAACAAATTAATAATTAAATTAAAGTTATTTGAACTATGGTATGTGAGGGGAAAAAAGCAATGTAAGAATCTTGACCGTATGAATAACGGTCTAGAAATAAATGAGATTCTGCCCTCTTCTTTTCTTTTCCTACCCCGTGGTAGTCAGGAAAGGACATTTAACTATTTCTGCTCAAAACAAGAATAGAATGAGCCTAAACCAATCAGATATTCAGCTTATAGATTACGTCTTCCAGCATAGAAGAAGCCCAACCGATAGCAAATGAGTCACGAGACTGACATGAATAATCGCAAACAGGCTCTTGCATTCTATTGGTCCATTTGAACTCCTCGGTTCATTCTAGTTTTGAACAGACTATTTGAAATCTGTGAATTAGTAGCAAACATAGTATAATCACTTTGGTTATCATGAGTCAGCAGACCATCGTAAGCCGAGGTTCTTGCGGTGTTTCCAATCTTGGTGCTTGTGAGAGGAAGGCAAAGCACTGACTATTACTGAACCCATCAGAAATTAGCCCTAGCTCTCACTGATTGCAAAATGTTCGAAAACCACACTACGAAACTACTTAAATAACAGATGGCTGTGATGAGATCGGTATATCCTCCGACAAAGTTGAACACTTCGGAACAGAAACAGTACTGCGCTGCGGACAAGGGTGCGTTGCGACTGCCTACGCTTACGAGACAGCAGCTACATGAGATTAAATAAATTGCTGCTCCCGATGGTCGTTAGACAGACGCACTGCGCTAGAGGCAAGAATGTGCTCCAAACACTGCATCGGAAATAGCTAGTCGAAAACTACGAGAACACGTCTGGGATCGGATCTGTTGAGAAAAGCTCACCTACCATGACAAAGATACAAAAACGGCCAATTTGAAAGGTGAGACGAACCGTTCGAGAAATATTCAGCAAAGTTTACACAAATTTTATATGTTCACGGTAGCAAGTATCTCGCATGCATAAATGACGGTAGTTATACGTGTTTCACCAGATCTAGATACAGGAGTAAGCAATAGTTTTCATTCCTTTCAACAACGAGGTGATTTCTCGTGCCAAAATCTCGCCTCCTCGATGTCAGCCGATTTCACGAATTTTACAAATTTCACACTGACCGAGACCGTCTTCCTTTCCGGCGTGCCGAACCGCTCAAGGAAGTTGAGATTTTGGCACGACAAGCGCAGCCTTTGTAATTTACAGTAAATGGTCAAAAATTAGCCGGGAGCTTTTCAGATACATTAAAACACCAAATATTTGTTCTGCTTTCATTGAGATCCCATTGTCTACTTAACCGCTCGAGCGCTCCGCTTTGGTTTGGCAGAAAACAACAACAACAACGACAGAAGAGTGACCAAAATTACACCATTTCAGGAACCACAAAGTATTTCGCACTGCACCAGGGGGGCCTCCTTCGCTTCTGTAGCGGCTTTAAAAAAATAAAATTTCAATAAAAAAGTATTGTACTTTTCATAATATAGGCTTTGCAACGGGAATAACTGTTGAGAATTCTTACGGCTCTGCAACACGCGTACAGTGACTCGGTGTCGGTGCTGGCGTTCGCTTCCGGACATCAGCAGCGACACCGGCATTTACTACTTCAGCAGGTTAATTAACAGCAACGATTGAATAGTTAAGATGGACACGAATGAAGGCAAAAGGTCCACAAAGACAAATTTTGCGATAACAGTCAAAATTACTTCTGCATAAAAATGCTGTTTGTGTTTTTTCTAATCCCAGCGATATAAATGCCGGTAATAATTGGGCCATTCCGAGCCCTTGATCGAGGAATGAACACTGCAGTCCATGTTATACGTTTTCTATGCTTTCATAAGAAAATAGTTATTTGCGGCTACTGCTATAGAAAAAGCTAAACATTCTAAGGCGTACAAATTGCTTGCAGAACTTGCTCAAAAGCTAAAAGAGTATCATTGCAGTGGTTACATCTGTCCACGTGTTAGCCAACCTTTACATTCTTCCTTCGTTATTTAACGGGTGCTATTTTGAGTAAACTATTCCACATTCTATGCTTTCCAATCCATTAATTTCTTTGGATAGAGAGCGAAATGTAGGTACCATAGCACAAGAAAGACAACAAAGTGTAGTTGAAATGTCTGTCGTCAGATGGGACATCCTGAACAATCAACCAATCAATCAAACCCGATATCATACTATTTAAAGACATTCAGTCCTGGGTGTTATAACTCCAGTTTTAACAATTCATTTGCAAGTTTTTCATCAAACTTTTAGTGCCCCGTAAAGGCGTGAACTCTTGCGGATTATATGTCATGCCGATGTATCGTGCCACTTTGGTGCATCTTCACCATTTCATTTCGTTGAAGAAACAGTCCCATCTGGAGACAGCCACGGACAACTGCATCATGTCGCAGTTGTGCTAAGACATTAGGCTCTGTACTGTCTTGCATTATTTGTATCCATTAAAGATGCCCATGACCAACACGACCGCGCATATTGCGCAGGCCAAACTGGTTATCGGCTAAATTCTGGTCATGAATACCTTCTCAGAGTTCATCACTGAAAAGAATCGAGTATCGGAACAGTGCAGTGACAAAGAAATCTGCGCACGAGCAAAGTGCAGAAGGGAGGGTACCTTTCACGATACCTGAAAGGAAACATTTTGAAAAGTACCACAGGACTCACACTGACAGCCCGACAGACAGCGACAAGATAAATATGTACAAAAACAAACAGGAAAAAAGAAGAAAAAAAAGAACACGAACGTTCACGCTTGTACACAGTATACATAATTTCAAACGGTGAGGAAAGGGTGGGTTGCATTGCCCCTGGGATTCGCAAGAATTAAGAGATGAAACACTACGCAGAACGTGTCCAGTACTCCAGGCGTACGCGGGTTAAAAGTGTGGTGGAATGGTCAGTTTTTTCTTCGGCGCGGCAACCCAAAAAGCGGTCTCGGACAGTCCTGCTATTCGAACTTAGAAGAAATCTTCGAACGAATGGGTCACACATTGTTACCTTTGTCCTTGTTGAAGGTGATCTCGGCGTACTCCGTTTTCTCGTATTCCACTGGCTTAACTTTTGCGACTCCCCTTTTTGATAAATCAAGCTGAGCATAAACAACTTCTGTGGATTTTTTGTTGTCATTTTGGTCATTCTGATGAAGAGACAGATTAAAAAAAGGAATGTAAAAAAATCGCTTGGTCGCAAAATCAGCTGCCGAGAAATTGCAAGAATGAGGATGATCGCCGATACCCTTCAACCGAACGTACATAAAGATGCATAGCTCATCGAAGCCACTTCACATGCAGAGAGAAAACTTGATCATTTCTTTCATGAAATTAAAACTAGCTATCTGACAATACCTAGAGGAGAACAAATCCGTAGGCAACAACATGCTACTTAAGAATTGCCATTTCACATCACGTGCCCAGGTTTACAATATCCGCTACATGCATGAATGATTTTGTCTAGACTAGAGGAATGGTCCCGAAACTTTTTTGTCCTCCAATCATTACTGGTTTATTTGTATGTAAAAACATTCGTAATAGTTGTGAAATATTTGTACACATTTCACTGACGGGAGCTTCTTTTCAGACCCATAATTTTAGATGAATTTTCATAACATAAAAGGGGTGAAATTGAATGAAATGTTTGTTTGCAGTACAGGACATAACCTCTCGATTTTTTTGATTTTTTAAAGTGTACCAAAATAAAACTGAACGAGTTGAATTGACAGGGACACTGATGAAAATGAACGTTTTCAGCATATGCTTTCTATCCAGATATAATTATTGCATATGAATAAATCAGTAATACGTTGTAACTTTTTAAAAACTACGCCTATTGGATACAATGGATGAGCAAAAACTAAGGCAATGAAAATGGTAATGAACAAACTAAGATGGCTTCAAAGTTTAACAGATGCCAGTGATAATTTTAGCTACCTTTACAATGATTTTAGCTACCTTTACAATGATTTTATCATTTTCTTAAAACAACATTTCCCTGCTAATAAAATGGTCACAAACGCGTGATTCAATAAATGTGATGCACCATGCAAGTAAAAAGTCGATAAAAAAGTGAAAAACTAAGAAAAATATGGAAAAACAGAGATGAAAAATATTTAAAAAAAGGATTTGT
The DNA here is from genome assembly GCA_034700785.1 of Rossiulus vilnensis. Classification (NCBI taxonomy): domain Eukaryota; kingdom Metazoa; phylum Arthropoda; class Diplopoda; order Julida; family Julidae; genus Rossiulus; species Rossiulus vilnensis. The sequence goes on along the minus strand of JAQIXS010000295.1, from coordinate 21,036 downwards.
TCGAACAAAGATTTTTGAGAAAATCTGAAACCAGATAACCAACCAGACGTTTTTCACACATTCCAGAAAAGAATGAGGCCAACATGGCCTACTTATTGCAGAATCAGTCAACAGCACTGATTTCAAACAGAAATTAAACAAAACAACATGCACAAAACGGGTGCATAATAGCTACAAGGGCAAGTATCAGCATTCCAAAGCTAGTGTCACATTCTTGCACAACCTCCATCAACTTAAAAGCCCGTTTAAAAAATCATAAAATCATGCTTGGCATGGGTTTGTACTTTCCTTTTAGTTTTTAACACAAAATTAGAAGTATCTAAAAAGCTTGCAGCAACAAAATATTATGGAACATGACAAACACATACAGTATTTTGCAGTAAACGAGCACAAAAACAACCGCGAACAGTCAAGAGACGAACGTAACCTGCAGATATCAGCGTCCTAACAACCGAGAATCCTGGCATTAATATCAAAAATCTTACAAAGTACATGCAAAGCAAAATGATAATTTCGTGTCCTATAATACCATAATCGCAGGCATTATCCGAGTCAAAATATTGATTAACGAACACTAACTAAGATCCATTAATGGATAAAACTCGGAAAATAGCACTCAAGTCATTAGGGGAAATAACATAACTACAGTCTGTTGAAAACTAGAAATTGGCAATTCAAATAGATGAATAGAATGAAGCCTGTTTTGCGATTAATCCTTTTCTGGCCCATCACTTATTTTCCATCCATTGGGCATTGATGTGGCTTTCTCTAAGCTGGAAGGAATAATCTATCTCTGAACATCTCTGATTATTTTTGGCTCAGTATATTCTAGTTTTGAATAAACTATAATTTGTCCAAAAATTATGAAAAATTGGAACAAAGAGCTTTGAGAAAGACTTTTAGAGAATTCTTACATACATGTAATAAAATAAAGACGAGCGAAATCATCAACTGATAAAACAATAAATTTTGAGAACATCTAACATTTCTAAAACATGTCAACATCTTGCTGTAGAACAAAAGTAAATACTTTCTAGTATCTAGAGAGCGACCATCACACCATGAAGTGAATGATTTGTGTGGAACTACGAACTTAACTGCCCATTAGCTAAATGATAAATAACATCGCCTATTGCTTTTGTGCTCGTTCCAATGCAATTCAATTCAGTTTTCCCAGTTCCAACTGTACTCAGAAATGCTGCCAGCGTCACAATTTCTGCCAAGGATAACCGCATCGTATCTGCATGCATGGGGCCACCATCATGCTTCAGAAAACTTAATTTCTGCAGAAAATAAAAAGAGGAGACATTGTAGAGAAGGTGACACCGTAGGAAAGCTGACCTGGTGCTTTAAGGGTGAAGAACTAACGCGTGGTCTCCACTTTGTTTTCGGGTGAAGGATCTTTCTCCAATCCCTCCTTCGGAAACAGAAAATGAAACGAATTAAAATCCAGGCAACTCTGGTTAACAGCCTGCTCAAAAATCGAATTACAGTTACGGTACAAAACGTAACTGGACAGAAAACAGAAATTATAAGCTTTCTGCAAAAAAAGATTTTGAAAAGAGTCTGCATTAACCGGCGTAAAAAAAAGAAAAAAAGAAAAGAAAAACCCAACCCTGTAACATAACGGAGAAAACATTTAAAAGCTGCTAAATGGAAAGACGATAACGGCATAATTTATCATTAACCTAAAGTGCTCGGAAGAGGAAATGGGCTCGTAAAAATCAATGAAATGTTTTAAAGAATTCTTGCTCAAAAAAAATCCCGATGAAATTAAAGATGGTATAGAAACATTAAAAACAACCATTTAAATGGTTCCATCATCATCATCAAAAATACCTTGATAGGCGAAGTGTCTGTCTTCCCGTTCATCTCTTCTTCCTTTCCGTTTTGCTTCAGGTTTTCGTACTGCGGATCAGGCACGGATTCCAGCGGCGTTTTCTCGGTTGGCTTCTCGTTTTCGTGATCTACCGCTTCAGCATCTCTACGGTTTGAAAGAAGATACTGCATTCATTACAACATTTTGGACAGATGATTATTAGAACAGCAGCGATAAAGGTGCCTAAAACATGAGTGCTGAGGCAGGGTGCACTCTGAAGGTAATTTACATTCGTAAAAAAAATTAAAACTTACACGGTCACTGGTGTCGAGTCGGATTTAGCTAGAAGAAAGAAAACCACGATGTTAGAATGCAGAAGCTTGTTAAATCCAACCGCTTGAAAGAAATGCAATTACAAAGGAAATTCTTGCTACAAAGAAGAAGATAGAACTTCATTTCAAAGATGGTTATCGCGCTTTTGGAACATTCCTTTAAGTCACCTAAAGCCATTTACGTCAGATTCACCAAATCAACTATCGTGTTCAAAAGACACGCATGTTCGCAAGTTTCTAAAAGACTTTCAAAACATCTGAACAACGGTAGAAATATTTGTTGCAAACTGGTCAAAAATGACAATAAAAGCATTTGCAATAACATTCCATCTTACTGGACGTAGAAACTGAGGACACCCTTTAAACACGAGTACTTAGAAGAACATATAAATTAATTTATTAATTTGTCAATACCAAAAGGATGACGTTTAATCCGAAAATAACGCGCAAAATGTATCTATTAAATGCAGCCAATTGAATTCTTGCCAATTTAATTGCATTCGTTGCATGGTGGACAATTATTCAGCCACTTACGTGCAAAAATCCACTTCTTGCGGCGATAAAGGAACACCACGAGCAGGCCGATGAGGGCGAGAAAGACGAGGCATCCGATGATAACGCCAATAACTACTCCAAAGTTGCTGGTCTCAACTTCTACTGGAAAATAATCGAAATGTGGGATATTTTTCTACTCATCCGAATTGCCATTTCAGTTAGTGTATAGCGCAATGTTATTCTGTGAGTAATCAGCATTCCAAATGCCAAATAGAATAGATAAAAAGCCATGATGTATACGGTCAGTTGCGTTTAGCCATTTCCCAGAAATACATCTAAAAGCTGGCCATAAGCAGGACACTTTAAGAAAATGCGAGAGATTGACTGAAACCTAAATTTGAAGCGGGCACCAGAGCGACACGAGATACTGAAGCACAACAAGGAGACCACAACACACAAACAAACGTCATGGGAAGGAGAAACGACGTATCATGCGGTAATGATAATGGTTGAAAGTAAAAACTCACTTTTTCCCTTCACATAAAATTCCTGAGAATTAATCGGACCATTTTCGTTTAGCTTATTCCCAGCAATACACCTATACCGGACATCTTTTGGTTCGGTCACCTCCAGACTTTCACCATCATTTGTCAGATTCGTCCAATTAGTTTCTCCATCTGGTAAAGACTGCCAGGTAATTTTCGGCTTAGGTTGACCGTCTGTGGTACAAGTGAACACAAGCTTTTCATTGTGGCCTAATTCAATGGTGTTGCCGGATACGCCGGGCGCTTGGATTTGGACGTTTTTAGTGGCGTCTGAAATTCGAGAAAGTGCCATGTAGCTTCTGCATCACCTCAATAGTTATGTCATAGAAAAAATTCAGAAAATTTGTATGAATTTAAAAGAGATTCTAAGGCGTTACGATTGCTGCTCACCAATCCAGACCTTGTTCATCGATCTATCGCACACGTTTCAGCAGTAACACAAGTCAAACAATTGCAATTTCAAGCAAACCATTGAAACGTTTCAGGAGTGACAAATAAATCTAGCAATCCTGCAAAATCTACGGGGTTTGACGATGTGCAGTTTTCCCTCTAAATAAACAGTAGATTTCGCTTGATTTCATTCAACCTGTTGAAACACGCGTGTGATATCTACTTGATTTTTCAGTTATCAAATTGTTTTTTTTTTTGAAAACCAACTGTAATGAGCCCCGTAGACCGGCAGTATTTATAAATCTTATAAATCGTAATTGTTCCACTCGGATAAACATTTTATTACAGTATTTTTCCTCAGACTTCCTCATTTTTCCTTGTCACATTTAAAAGGATTATGGATGGATCCATAGTTAAAGTCAACCAACTCTGTGCAAGTATAATTATTCGGATTTGGAAGTGCCAACAATCGATTACGCCTCTAGCAATCTGACTTAAAAACCATTGAACCTCTTGCAAAAACAGTGAAAATACTAACACTCCTGAAAGAACTTAACAGCCGCAGCCTGTGGTAGTGGAAATGCTGGATGCTCCAGGATGCACCTCAGAGGTCCTCTATTCTGCTCAAAACTACTCCAGTCCCCTTGATTCCACGTAAGCAGCGTACTGAACAACTGGTCCTCAACAACGGTGATATTTTCAGTGTATCCAGGAAGGCGCTTCCTGTCCATTTCCCAGTACAAGTTTGGGAGAGGATTTCCCCTTTCCGAAATACAACTCAAATTGGAAGCGGGGGCTTTGTTGGCCGGTAGCGGAAATACTAATTCCGTCAACTCTTTTCCCATAAAGAAAATCTTAGGTTGACTAGGGGTCTCTGAAAAAAAAGTCCAAAAAGCGTTTCAACAGTTGACATTTTGAAACCGACAAGAAACAAATGACATCTGCAACAAATCGAAATGAACACATTTCGATATCCTACTAGCAGCAGGTGATATGCCATGTAGAAGTGGGGTGAATCCATCAACTCAATATAATTCGGTGATTGCAACCACAATATGGTGTACACCAACATCATTGTAAAATTGAATTTCATGCAGCTTAAGGTTGTCCTTTGGAGCGCCTGTGTACCTCAATTAAGAGCCGTTTCTGGTTAGTATCACAAGCCTAATAACTACTTACTTTGCTTAGATAACCAAGCGGTGGCGGTTTGCGTTCCATAAGTGGAGCATCCCCACAGGCCCAGGTCTTTTTCGGTGATTCTGGAGATTTCGATCGAGCAATCATCCCTGTCTATGTTGCCTTCGCGAACCATAAAACGATATCGTCCTGTTATTCGCTCTGCCGATGTGCTTTCTCTGTTCCATATGCAAAAGGTTGGCTCCGAGAACCGACACTCTAGCACGACGGATTTGCCAAGTTCGACGGTCTTATTCTGCGGGGCGAATACAATGGTTTGGGAGAAGGCCCCTGATTGCGAATACAATGTTTAAAATTATTAGTTTCCCTGCTTAAAGTGGTACAGAAAGTTAATGAAACTACCCACAGTATTAATATTTTTATGTCGAAATATGCGATACCGTTATTATTGTGGAAATAATTAAACAATGTAATGCACAAATCTTGCTAAATAAATAAGGAAAAAGGGGTTTAATTACTGTTAATAAGTATATATTTTGCGAAAACTATTTTCAAGAAATGAGTGTAATAAAGATGGGCATTTACGAGGTACATAATAATTGAAGGGTGCCAAACCATAATGTACTAAAGGCTAGAAAATTAACTTTTCAAAGGCGGGGAAAAACTTTTTAGTTTTGCCAAAAAATATTGCTGTCATTATTACCATTTCGTTCAAACAACAAGTTCAAACGGTATACTATCACATCCCACTAACCATAATACTGTAGTAATAATACGTAAAGACCCAACTTAAGGTGCCAGACATGGCTGGGGTCCAACCCACTAACTTCTAACCTTCTTTTCCATTCGTTAAATATGTTTTATTATTCACATTTGATATTTATTAGATTGTATTTATATAATTTATATTTATTGCGATGGGGAAACGAGATGGGGTGCTTATTTTTTGCATCCTTACCAGTCACCACAATAGCAGGTGAGGAATGTCTCTTGCATTCTATTAAGCTTAAGCGTATTTTAAGGGAGTCGGGCACTTACATCGTTATGGTTTGGTATTCTTCAGTTACTGAGTCGAATATAACAGCTACACACACGATAATAATATGATTGCTAAAGATGGAATATTGATACTATAATAACCTCCTCACCATGGTGTCCAACAAGTAAAACAGCAAATGTAGCGAATTTGAAGATGAATGCCATTGTTTTAGTCTGGATATGATGGTTCCAGATCAGGTACTTTCTGGCTTGTATGCACCACAGTTTCTTGCTATTGATGCAAATGGTGTGTCCAGCGAATAATTGCCAATTAAGTAGGGAGTACTATGGCAATATTATTCACACTCGCATTAATTAGGGTGTGAAGGAAATTTGCGAACCAATTCTGAGAATTGAATGAACGGTGCGGCGAGTTGCAGGATTTCCTCAAGTTTCTCCGTTATAGTTCCGTGTCTGCAACATGACAACCTGTTAATATTTGATATTGAGATTCATGTTTGAGAGTTTGGCATTACTGGAAATGTCGTTGTTATCCAAAATCTGGTTTCAAGTGGTTTTATTTGCTTAATTGTTTAATAACAATCTCAAATTTTCTACTTGGTGTTGTTTAATTGAAAAAAATGTCGTGGATGCTGGTATGAAATCAAGAGTTTGATCTTTGCACGAAGCTTTGCAGTTTTCTATTGTATTTATTTATAACTGCTTTATCGGGTCAAGTGGCGGCAGATGGAGATTGCCTTCAAAAGGATTTTATGAGTTTATAAGATTTTTGTCTACCCTATATAAAATATTAGCATTAAATTAAAACTGCAGCGCAGACATACATTTATAAATATTTTTACTTAATTTTATTTTTATTCAAGGGTAGAAGGGAGGGGAGTAAGTTTTAAACCATTTATAGAACACGATACGACTGAGAGATATATCAGTGTTATCAATCATGCACAAATTTGCACATTAGACTTTTCAATCAACAAACTTTATTATAACTTGTTTGATAAATAAAACTACCTCATTAAATTAACATCCACGGCTATAACGGCAAATCTCCTTAGTGATCTTCTCGTTGTTGTTGGGGTGTCTCAGGGAAGATTTCAAGTAACAAATTATTTGCATTACGATAAATCGAGGAGCACTAAAATAGCACGTTTGTTGAAATGGGGCTCCATTTCCATATGCCATTACAATCGATACTTCATGAGTAAATGTTAATTATGATGAATAATAAACGGTATTCTTATAGATGGGTTTGGCAGCGGATAAATTAAAATCAGTTAAAATAAGAGATTAACCTGAACTAATTATATAACTTTTAAATATCTACTAGAATCGGTATAGTTTTTAAGATATTCTAAGGCCGTTATGATTGAAACTTAACTATCTATACTTAAACATTGCTCATCATATATAGTGCACACGTATTTCACCATTGCAATTTACATGCGACGCAAATTTTTTAATGGTTTTCTCATAGTGTCATTGTTTCAGGCGTGATAAATCTATCCAATCCTGACAAACCTACGGGGTCCATTGTTAATATGCTGTTGAATTTTGAAGAATTTCGCTTATTCCTTTTTATCCAATATCTCGCACTGATTTTTAGTAGTTTAATTGTATTGCATGTAAATATCCATTAGAATCGGTGCTTATACGTAAAGCTTTTGTGATATTTGGAGTCCTGCAAATGCATACACGTTTATGTTAATTACTTCATAATTTCTTTTGAAATATACCGTCTACAATCGATATTACATTTATAAATGTCACTTGCGATGAATCATCGATATCATCGTAGACGGTTTCTTAGACTAGTAAATACAAATTAATTCAAAGATGAGATTGGCATCGGAACGTACATTCTTAAAGCAGTTTGCTATTTAAGTTTCCACGATTGCCGCCGCTTAAATTTTAGACATGTAAACATTTAAAGTGTTGCCTTAATTTATATAACATTGCACTTATTAGTAGTTTTGTTTCTCTTTTTCTTCTTTTTCTTGTAGTAACATACATGTATGTATGCTACTACAGTTCTCTTGTTTCTCTTTTCTTCTTTTTCTTGTAGAAAACTTGTAGAAAAATGCATGCTTATGCATACATTTATGTATGCAACTACAGTGCGTACATGTAGGATAATGATAATGATGAATGCAATTAAATTGAGACCATTGACCTCGAATTGCAGTAGAGGGTTTGCTTCCATTTGGTGGACTACAGAAAAATAGTAACCACATTTAATAGCTGAAAGACGTAATGTACATTTAATTTGAAGTAACATGAAGTAAACACTACATGTACATGTAGATTGACTGGGGATTTTTGTAAAAAAAAAAATGTAAAGCTCTAAATTTGTTTAAAGCCAACACATAATAATAATAGTAGCTCGGCAAGTGTATAGCATACATATTTACGTAAATTCAACTCAGTTTCCTTTAAAATTTACCGCATACTATCGATATAAAGTATGTACTTACGTTGAATAATCAATATCTTCGTAGACGTGTTCGTCAACCAAGCAATTATTCAAATATGGAATTAGCTAAACGTTATGGACTCGGAACATAAAATCTCTAACTGGCCCGTAAAAATAATTTATAGAAATAAAGATCAATCCTCTGTCATATGTTATATGAACTGACTGCTGTAATGGGTGTCGTGTTAAAACCAGTAGTATAGAACCTTTATATTGTCACTATATATTGAGCCTGTAAGTGCATCTAAACGGCGATATATTATAATAATTGTTTCCTATACAATTTTCAACCATACTGTAAAAGGTTTTACGTGGAGAGCCTAATAAAGATATCTTGTCGGTGGCAATTTTCGGTTAATTATGCATTTATATTTATCATGTTTGATTGTCAGAGATTATCTGGCTTTTAAAGCGCCGACGGTTGTAATTCCATAAGTGCCGCATCCTGGGTATCACTACAGTTAAGATTATATCATTTATTCACTGACATTTACATTGTAGAAGAACTTACTTTAATGGCTGTTAAGTTCGCCACAGGAAAATTGCAACATATAAACGTGATTTGATAAATATAATTCGCAAGGTTAACTCGCCCTTCCCATTTGCAAAAAAAATGCATGTAGATAGAAACAATATTTCATTTCGAAATGCATTGGTAATGCATTTATATTGGAAATGGATTTAAAGGTCTTATATACAAGTCTTCGGCTTGAACTCAACGCTTGTGATTCTTAAAAAATAATGTAGTAAATTAGTAGGCTATAGGATGTGTAGTGATAAGAGACCGAACGGGTTAAAATTGTGGTGAATTTTTTTTTGATAGCGCTGTTTATCAGCTTTTATAACGAACCAAATGGACCAAGTGCATTTTGTGCGAAAATGACGTCTTTTTAAGCTGTTTTTGTGCTTGGATATCATCCTGTTCCAGAAAGAAGCGTCACTCAATAGTCAATCTTTTCCAAGATAAAATTAACAACTACAGCTGAAAGGAGCCTCTTGGTGTTCTTCTTCTGACACATGGGTTGATCGAATCTTTGGATGTAAATTCATTTTGCTCTACTATTGGTGTTGATTTTCTGTACTTAAATTATATTACTGTTAAATATCCATCAGCATCGGTGCTACCACGTAAAGCTACTGCGACGTTTGGAGATCTGCAACAGCAAAACATCTTTACGTTAATTTACCTCACATTTTCCTTACAATATACCGATTACTATCGATATTACTTATATAAATGTTACTTACGTTAAATGATTAATATTTTCGTAGACGTGTTCGGCATCTAAACAGTACACAAAATTTGAAATTAGCCTAAATGTTATGGAATAGGAACATAAAATCTAAAAAACTGCCCATAAAAATAGTTTATAGCACTAAAATAAGATCAATCCTTTGTCACGTATGTAGATTTGAATATCACTTCACAAGTTAAATTTCCAGGAATGATCACTAAATGGTATATTACCATTGCGCTTTATTAAGACATTGTATAGGACTTACTAGCACTCTTGTTTTTATCTTTCTTCTTTATGCACATATATACCACTACAGCGCATGGGATAATTATGATGCTGAATGCAATTAAACTGAGACCATTGACCTCGAATTGCATTAGAGAGTTTGCTTCAACCTCTTCTGAAAAATAACAACTGAACTTGGTATTTATAGACAGTCAGATATTTAGCCGTAACCATTTCAGTTATTCTTTGAGTAATTAACATTCCAGATTAAGGAAACAAAGCCGTGATGTATACGGTCATTAACGTTTAGCCATTTCCCAAAAATACATGTGCATCTGAAATCTGGCCATAAACAGGACACTTTAAAACGACACTAGGTATCGACTAACTCACTTTTTCCCTTCACATAAAATTTCTGAGAATTAATCGGACCATTTTCGTTTAGCTTATTCCCGGCAATACACCTGTACCGGACATCTTTTGGTTCAGTCACCTCCAGGCTTTCACCATCACTTGTCAGATTCGCCCAATTAGTTTCTCCATCTGGTAAAGACTGCCATAGAATTTTCGGCTTAGGGAATAAACGATTACTTTTCAAAGAAAGGTACATCGCAATGAAGTTCTACGACAGTCTGTACTAGTGTCCGAGGTAATTTCGAAGCATGCATTGGTCACCGGAAAGACTAAGGCCAGCTTATAGTGAGAGTATTGTCTGGGAAACGACTTCAACAGTACACAATGACAATCAATAGATAGCAGAGTGAGTTTTCATACAGATGAGTTCCGTGAGAAGGAAAATAAGGAGGCTGAGGCCAACACCGAAAGACAACATACACTGCCCTGACCATTACTTTATCGAAGAAGACAGCGAAGGCCCGGGAAATACTGATAGCTGAAGTTTCACACACGGACTTAGCCTTACGAGTAAAGCATGCACAGTATGACTCGATAACATCCTTGGGAAACCATCATAACACGTTTTGCTATTCGAGAAGATGTGTTACAAGTTAACAAGTGCTGCACGCAAAAACCTTTTCCATGCCATTTAGTAACTGTTCGGTGTACATGTAATAGTAGCATGCAATCGGGTGTTTGTATTGCGATTCTCAGATCACAGAGCGTGGGTTAAGACCTCACAATGCAGTCTACCTTTGGTATGCCTTGGCAGCAAAATACTAAATGTCAATGAAATAAAGGCATCAATACACAATTTGCGGCATGCAAACGCGCCTGTGTACCTCGGTTATGAGCCGTTTCTGGTTAGTATCACATTCCTAATAACTACTTACTTTGTTGAGATAACCAAGCGGTGGCGGTTTGCAATCCATAAGTGCCGCATCCCCACAGGCCCAGGTCTTTTTCGGTGATTCCGGAGATTTCGATCGAGCAATCATCCCTGTCCGTGTTGCCTTCGCCAACCATAAAACGATATCGTCCTGTTATTCGCTCTACCGATGTGCCTTCTCTGTTCCATGCGCAAAAGGTTGGCTCCGAGAACCGACACTCGAGCACGACGGATTTGCCAAGTTCGACGGTCTTATTCTGCGGGGCGAATACCATGGTTTGGGAGAAAGTACCTAAGTGAAGAAACAGAAATAAGCCATAAATGCAATGAGTCAATCGAAATACAGTGAGGGGCGCTTGCAACTGCATTAGTTTGTAGGACGGATGCTTACAGAAATGAAATTCTCAACTTTCTTGACTGATCACCCCCACCTACCACATGGTCTATCATTGCTGACAGTAAGGCATCAACACTGCTTATAGAATGAAAGGGTAACTAAACTTACCAATTACCGTTATTTTTTATTTATTATTTCATTTATTAAAGCACCTTTCTCTTGGCTGCAAATTCTGCTTTGGTTAAAGGTACTGAGTTGAATTGAATGAATTGAGTTTGAGGTGTTTGGGGGGGAGGAATTTCCGATTTGATCGAAACTGCTTATAGCATGAAAGGGAAACAATCTATTAATTACCGATATTTCCATTTACATGTATTTCAAAAATTGCTTCTTTGGCATAGGCCTATGCGGATCATTTAAGGCACTTGCTTCAGAAAAATGGAATTTTCTGAAACTCTGGTCTGCAAATTCTACTTTGGTAACAGAATTCTCAGCAGAATCACAAAACGACAAAATGTGCCGCTTAGCTTTATCTGCCAGAACAGCTGTAATGATATTTTTGCTGAAAAATGCCTCCAATGTGAAATGCATTCGACTCCTGTTAAATGAAAACTGATCCCTGATGAACTCTGGTTTGTCCAGTGACAATTTTTTCAGCGAGAAGTTATATCAGCACAGCATGCCAATCAATTTAAGAAGCAAGGCTTCTTTTAACCCTTACAAGAGACGCTGGTCAGACAAGAAACAGCTTGCCATGTTTTAATTTAAACAACCTTCAATTAGGGCTTATTCGGCTGCCACAATAGCCTAATGCAGCTTAGAGACTCAAGGATTCAACGGGTTATCTTCACTCTTGACGTCCTACAGAGATGTCTGGAGAGAGGGAAATCTTTACGGCCTAACAAGTGGAGATGCTTCAGAGATTACCTGAAAACCCAACTCTACTGCAATCAAGGCCTTATCTGGAAATTCACAATTTTATGGGCCCTCCAGCGGGCACACTCCAAAACCCGGGGAACGTAAATGAAAGCCCATTTATTGACTTACAAGGGCCATAATGGACATTTTATTGTTTCAAAAATGGGGAAGCTTAATGGCAATTCTCGCATCGAATTGATGGAAGAAACATGAGAAGGCAATATATTCCGAAATACTTCCAGAGTGTTCCAAGTATTTCGTACAGCATCACTGAAATTTAGAAGCAGCTTTGAAGGCTGCTGTGCATCAAGGGTATTTTAATCACGAGTCTCTTAACAGCAACTTGAAAATGAGATCTTCATTGTCCTTAAGCTTCAATTAAGTAACAGCTAATGGATATTCATTCAAGGAAAGAAGCGCATATTGAATAGGCCTACAAAAACCTTGAATATCTGAGGCACAGTGTACACCAAAAATAATTTGGCCCTCTTGTCAGAGTTAATGCTCACTGCATAAATTTAAGTTGTGAATGCCATCAGTTTTCTTCAGCCAAGTTTCATCCATGAACAAGCAAGTTATCTGTATGACCGGAAAAAATGTTTTGAAACCCAAACCGTCCTGCTTTCATAACAAATGAATTTTCCAAACAGCACTTTATTTGCAATTCCTGCATGCTTAACGTACAATGCACCAAAAAATAACCTAAAATGATAATGTCTATGCACTCTCCGCCAACGCTTAGTTAGAATGGACTGGTCGGTCACTGAACCTTGACCAAATCCAGAAACACTTCAGAGATACCAACAGGAATGCAAGATATACATTTTTTTTAGAAAGTTGAACATCCAGATTGCATAATGAAAAATTGCAAGTGCTATAACAGGTGCATACGTGCCAGGAAGGTGTCCTACCTGTCATTATATTCTAAGTTGCCTATTGTTTTCCAGCTGAATGCTGAGCGCCTGGGCTTGGTCCCACACCATGGTAACAAACAGACAAGCCCCATGGAGAAATTTCAGCAGAGCAGCATCGCTAATGAGTGCCAAACATGGCACCAAAAATGTCAGCACACATAGACTGGCACTGATGGCAAACAGCTGCTGTCATGGTTACTCAATGATGCTTGTGGTGGTGTCACAAGCGGCATTGTGTCGGGAATTCAGCAATCCCACCACATTGACATTTTTTAAAAAAGCCTTTTCAGACAAGCGACACGCTTTATCGGGATAAAAGACCACGAGTCAGGGTCACGACTCATGAACCAAAGAGACCAATTAGCCGAAATAAAAATTAATCTTATTATGTCATTGTTGTTAACAAATGCCATGCAGTGGAATGATAGTGTACATGAATGCGAGTCGGTATGACATCTCAATCCTCTTTCAGTCAGACACTGCCATTGACAACGATAACTGCCAACATGCAAAAAATAACATTTTTGCTTCAAATACTTGTCGGAATTGCTCAATTTATTTTCCCTCGTGTAGAATTGGCTGCCCACTAGGACCGGCGTTATTTATTATTATATGAAAAGGTTTCGTTTATTTACAAAAAAAAATATATATATTTTTTTTCAATTTTGCAATCGCCTTTGGATGTTGCATTACAGGGAAAACCAATTTTATGGGGTCGCCTGACGTTTTTTTTTCATTTTTATTTATATTATTACAGCAGGGTTTGTGCTAAACTTTACAATATCAATTCCCTGAATTTTCCGGATCAAACCAAGTCAATTTTCCTCCGACAACATCAAAAGTAATATTTCTCTGGGTTAACTAAAACTTCCAAAACCTGTAGCTGGGTCCCAGTTTCCCACCCTAAAGTTTTTACCCCAACAGATATCACACAGGCCCACAATATAGGTCCCCCGAAACAGTAAAAGCAACGCTTAGCCATTAGGGAAAACATCCCATGCATCTTCTTTCCAAGATCATCCAGAATTCTATGCACAGTGCAATGCGTGCAATACAATCGTACATTCAAACGTTTCAGACAAATATTCAAAACCAACCAAGCCATGTCGTGAACGTTTTACAACGCATGCATGCAGATTACGCTGCTTATGGTTGAATTATTAAAGCATCAGGCGCAGGTAAACAGCGCCATTAGCCAAATATATGGTTGTCGCAAGGATTCTCACCACGAAATCACGCCAAGCAGATGCGAACATGCGCCACAAACTACGGTGGTATCGGGTCAGCCTACGCCGAAGCCAAAATAATAAACGCACCAACAGGGACTGCATAATGAGCCTCATAAAAATAATGAACTGTTTCGCTATTGCGGGCCATGCAATGCATCCTTCGATCCGTTTGTAGGCTGGCCCACTAAATAATGAGATGGCATTAAAAAAGGGGCGAAAACCAATAAAACAGGCGTAGAAATATGCCAGCTAATTTTCCCCCGGCTTGATTGGCGTTCAACGCCTACTCGTTCGAGGTTAATTTCGTTTTTCGACATACAATTTTCAACTTCCCTGACTATTCCAGGTTTTCAAACCACTCCGACCACTGAACATGCAGCATTACTCGCATGGTGGAAATGAAATGCAATGAGAATCATATGAAGGGCATGAATCGTGTCTTGACTTTGGGGTTGACTAATAAAGTCTGCTGGATTTGGTGCTGGAACCGTGAGATTTTCAAAGCCGTTGTAAATATGGAGTTTTAACGCATTTCAAAAACGAACATCCGTTTCCCATTGATTCCAAAGAGTAACTTCACATGCTCAGCTTGGTAACAAAGGACATAGTTTGATATTGTAATCATGATTTTTCATGGCATGAATTGTTTGATTTGACACTGTACTCCTGAGTTTTCATGGCATTAAAGTTTGGATTTGGCAGGCCTTCTGTATTCATGATTTCAAATGATGATTTTTCATGACCTTATAATTTTTCAAAGACATTAAAACAAGGGCGTTTCAACACATTTGAAAAATAAAATTAGTTCCCTTTTGATTCCAAAGAGTAACATTCCATGCTCTACTTGGCAACAAAAGCCAGATAATTGGTAATTAACTAACTACTGAAGATCAGCACATTCGAAGCAATTTGAGGTGAATTTGCATGCATGCTCTGTGCATCAAAGGCAAATCTCAATATCGTGACCCGAGTTTCATTTCCTGACTTCTCCTTATTTAAAAATATGCTTTTTTAAAATGCTATTTAACATATCCTATATTGAATTTCCAAGTCTTTAAACTTCCCTAACCATTCCAGGTTTTTCAGGTCTGGTGAGCCCTGTCGAATTTTTTTTTGTCCAAGTTGCTCCAACAAAACTTGGCTGAGGTCAAAGACCCGAGTGTCAAAAGCGTTGCCTAATGTCTGGAGGTCAGTTTAGGCCCATGCCTCCGATCTAGGAAATACCATCCCAGCACTTTTTCAAACTCTTAACCACCTCCTGACAAACCACAACCGGGCCCTGCGCAATGCCCCCTACTTTACGAGCCGAGGCCAATTCCAGACTCCACCTTGCGCTGCAGTATGACAGGTTCGTGTGGTTTTGGTTTTTTTCAAAAGGAGGGTACCCTAATTTCCCTTCGCCCATAACTTAAACCCCGGGTGTCAAAAGCCCTCTTGTCGAAGAGTTTTTGTCCTCCTTTTAAGAACTGCTTCAATCTGGGCGATGTTTAAAAGAGGGCCTTCGTTGGGGGACACATTCTGTTGCAGCCAAGGATCCACTCTTAAAACTTAAGCAATTGTATTTTCCACTGATAAGCTAAGAATTTCAGAAAAGATGCAATTTCCTTAAAAGGTTTTTATCTCCGCTGTCTACAACAGTAGGTAAGAGGAGATTTTCGAGATTATTTCGAGGAGTGAGGCACCCGGGAAAGTCAATTCCCTTTTCCAGAAAAAAGAAAAGTGCTTACACTGTGCAGTGTAATGATGTCCAATTTAGTTGGAGGAAGAAAAAAAAACAAATTTTCAGATTCGATAAATGGTCAATTACATTTTTTTACATCTGGTTCATTTTCCCATTCGCGATTCAAATATTGAGTCAATGTCAGCTATGTCAATTGCCCAGGGAGCCCTTACTAGGTTCTAACTTTGATGGTATTTAATCTGGAAATAGGATAGCACATGTTAGTGAATCATGTCATCAGGTTTTGGCCCTGGTGGAAACAGTGAATATGAACCATATATGGACATATGACTTATTCCATATCAAGTTCATGTCTATATACAGTATATCCATACATAATAGGTTAGACGTTTCTAAGCACTTACGTTTTGCAATAGTATATGCATTTACATTCTTACATAAGACGAAATATGTCAATTAATTTACAGATATGGTCTGATGGTCATACATATTTCTATATGTCCATACCTGGAAAATATAATACAGTAACATATGGATCTATCCATATATCCTTATATTTTTTACATTCTTACATATGACCAAACATGTGAATGAAATTAAATATTTGGTTGATGTTCATGCATGTCTCTATTATGTCCATACATACGGCAGGTACAGTAGCCCATATTAAAGTTTATATTTTATTCACACTAAGTTTAGTAAAAAAAAAAATCGAATGTTTTCCACATATGGCCAAGTATGCATCCATATGCAAAATTCTATCTAATAGTCATAATATGTTCTATACGTGGCCATGTAGGCAATCATAGGCTTTATCTAACGTTGTCCTGTTTGGCCTATTCAATACCTGACCAAATATGGCTTACATATGCCCAGATATGGCACATATAACTCCATATATGATCATATTCAACTTTCCACCTCGAAGTTCTGGACTAATTGTGCTGCACGGCCATACATAAAACATGATAAAAAGCCGACTGAGATGGACGTCTTTTGTGAACAGCCTTAAAGATGCCCATCACTCTTATGGACCTGAAAACAGCTTTCAATGAATGATGACCATGTGCCAGAGGCGTAATCTGGTGCACATCTTATCGAAGACGAACCTGTGGATGCACTCACAGTATGTGCTTCTGGTATGAAATTGATGTCCAGAAGCCGGCGGTTTCTGGCACTTAACCGCAGCATTGCAGCGATAACACCTGCGTGTCACATCAATGTTTCCACGAAGTACCAGAAGTGCAGTTCCTGGTAAATGCAGTCAATCGGCCACTGGCAAGCATCCAAGCTGGTTCAACAACAATGAGTCATGCCATCGAGGTTTGGGTCGATAGGGCC
This sequence comes from Rossiulus vilnensis, assembly GCA_034700785.1. Classification (NCBI taxonomy): domain Eukaryota; kingdom Metazoa; phylum Arthropoda; class Diplopoda; order Julida; family Julidae; genus Rossiulus; species Rossiulus vilnensis. The sequence continues at coordinate 3,681 of JAQIXS010000295.1, read as the reverse complement.
ATCCGGCTTCCTTGTCACGCAAACAGGTGCCTAGCCAACGAAATGTCAATTTTTTGATCGACTTTTCGACACGACTGGTGCGCACGAACTTGGCCAAGCAGAAACTGCAGGGCGCCAAAGCTCTGTGGACCGTGTCAGAAAAGAGGTTCCCCTGGTGCGATGTCTGCGCCTGATGAAAGAGGCAAGAGCTGCATGATGTAATTAGACTGGGATGACCTACAAAATCCTGACAAAATGGCGTGTCCCAGAGAAGGAAACATGGCCACCAAATTCCCCGCTGTAACACACAGACTGACACCCTCTTCACCTCACTTTCGACCCAGAAGAGCACGGTCCAGAACCCTGGGATGGTCAGCCCCGCCTGACACCCATGACGAACATTTCACCCATTTCACCAACAACGTTTGCATTTGGAGGAAATAAACTTTCATTTTGAGGCACCTCTCGGGTGGAAGAAGTAGATATGGGTCATACATGTATGCCGTCACACAGTACATGGCTTTACATGTAGCTAAAGGTGCCATCGACGTCAACGTAGATTATACACTGTTCATGGCGCCCTGCTACAGGGCCCATACATGCCACATTGAACATCTGAAGTCCCACAAATAAGAATTCTTGAAAATTATTGTCGATGACCCGGTGCTTGATCCTAAGCCCCTTATCAGAAAACAGCACGAGCATAAATTGGTAAAAGCCAGGCGATAAAAGCGTGCAGAAAACGTGGAACGCAAATAATAGGAAACCAAGACATTGAGGATGCTTGAAAGGAAGTGCGTTTTCCTGGCTTGCCAGAAAAATTAAATTAAATGAGCAGTCGTGTTTGTCGCATGCGTGCAATTCTCGATTTAACAAGAACACTACCCCGAAAATATTAAGCAAAAAATCCGCTTTGTTAACGAAGATGAGGTAGGCAAACACGCAATTAAACAAATGTCCATTGTTTTTGCTAATTGAAAAACACAATGGTTCGAACAAAGCAATGCCTGCTCTACAGCACAGGCGGCCTTCACGTCAATTTCACTTTCATAAAAGCATTTAAAGGAAATCTGTACTGATCAAAAGACCGAGCAATGATTCATTGAAATGATTCATCCTCCATGTGCCTTCCAAAACCGTACAAAGTACACTGGCAATACTTGGTTTAAAAAAAATTACTCAACAAATACTCTCAACTGTACATCAGCTAACTGTCATCTAGTTGTGATATTGCTTGTAGGAGGTCTTACTTGTTGTCCTTTAAAATTACTTCCACCAGCAAAGAATTTCACAAGCATTCAAGGCTTGAGACTAATCTCATAATGCAAATGAAGTTGCGTCCAAACAGTTGCAAGGGATGAGCTAACAGCAGCACTGTTGCCAGATCTTTTTATTAACATTACTAATTCTGGGAATTAAAAACGCATTATGACGTCACGATCACACAGCAGTGAATTTGCACCCAACTTCCTCTTGGCGTGGGAAATGGCACCGATTTAGAAGCGTGGACGTGATCGGCATCGCCATACAACACATGCTCTACTCAGTAGTGCCTAATCGAGTTTCCTTCGAGGTCATATTTCAATCTTTTATAAATGAAACAGTTGTTGCTGTTAAACCATCATAACTGTAATTGGTGGCATCAACGGGCCCGAGCACGTAGCCCTGTTTTCGATGAGAGCTTGGCAAATCGATCAGTCCATAAAAAAAAAAAAGATCATTTTGATCCTGCATTTAGGCTCAATGGGAAGAAGGGAACGTCGGATGTCCTCTCCTCTTGGGCAATCCGAAAAGTGGACAAGTTAGCTTTTTTAGTTAGTTAATAAAACAATAATATGACATTTATGATAATAATTATTGAAGCAATCCTTGACCTATGACATCAGGCGAAACAAAATTCTTTGAGTTTTCCAGATTCATTAAAATATATCATTATTGGTAATGGTGAAATTGTCATTAAACAAATCATTTTTTGTGCTCAGTTTCAGAATCGAATTTTAAAAATAAAAAAACGCAAAATAAAGTCGATGCTGAAAAATTCCAAGTTCTATGTTTAAAATTCCCTGCGTTTTCCAGGTATTCCAAGGTTAGAAGACACCTTGCATATACGCTACAGCATCTCAAAAACTAGCATCCTACTGGGGAATTCAAACAGACCAATCAAATTTAAGAGCTAATTTGCGATTAATCATGCCAGTCCAATGACTCGTTTGCCATCCGGTGGGCATCACAGCGGCTTTCTCTTTGCTAGAAGCCTTAATCCATAAGTTCAATGTTCTCATTGGTCAATTAGGTTTGCTTGGGGTTTTGCACAGACTAAAGAGCTTTCCACAAGCAGAGCAAAGTTCCAAGACAGTGCACAGGGGAGTTTTCAGAGCTAATCCTCCCCACATCAAGAAAAAAACTGAAAATTACTAACACAGCATCCGTCAAAAATTGTTTCAATTTTTCAATTTCAAACCCTGCGCACGCGCCTGGCTTCCACCGTCATAATCACTGGCATGGACTGCTTCTCAAGAGGGAGAAGAAAAAACTGCAAGTATCGTCAATAAAAGGCAGAAGACCGAGGCCAAACCACTGTTTTATCGTGCAGAAAGCTCCTCAGAATCGATTTAATTCCCTTGTTGTTCAATTTCGAGCTCGTGGACATGAATCCCGAGCAAGGAGCTGGCAAAAGTGAAAACAACTTAATTTCGGTAAATGGACGCCGCTCTCATGGCGTGCCATGGATTTTTTTAAAAACAAAAATTCAATTACTGGCCTCCATGGACTGTTAAAAGCAGGCAAGCAGATAGGGTCCATAATTTTTCCCAGAAGCCTGGCACGAAAAACAACACCAGGGGAATGGGAATTGATTAGTAAATATTTCTGCAGAATGGTGGCAAATTGGCGAAGATGAACGAATTTCCACGAATCGCCTGGTGCAAACCGAGAATGGTGTCTTGAGTAATTCGGGGAAGGAGCTAGCTCTACCATTTAAAGAAATAGATAACATGTAATCCAGAATGACTGTAAAGTTTACTGAGACATTGCACTATCCTCTTTAAGAAAAGGCCTGGCGCTCTTGCAAGACAAGACGTGCGCCCAACACTTGCCTACCAAACCAAAAGGAAGTTGAAAATCTGAAAAGCAAATTAACCGAGTTATGCTGGATTCGTGCGGGGCCAAACCAGACATGTGAATTCTGAAATTGCGGAATTTTGAAGACCAAAGATGAAAAAGTGAAGAAAAAAAAGAAGTCATGAATAAAATTGTGCCAAGCGAGCACTTGCTCTTCCAACGCAAAAGCAGGTCATGCATAATTTTTAAAGTAAATCTAGCCTCGTTTTAGGGGTAGTTCGTAAATGACGTCCGGGGCAAAGGTTCCTTTGGAGGATAGTCAATTGAAATTACCGAATTTAATGCGGTTAAAACTGCTTGAAAACTGGGGCCAGTTTTACTTTTAGAATTGTCTGCGTAGATTAATCATCTCGAGCCAAAGATTAAAAATGAGGACTCCAGGACGTTCTTTGTGGATGGCCCCTTACCACATTAAAAAATTGGGATGACTGACCGTATTGCTTTGTGCTGGAAGGCATAATCTATAAGCTGAATATTTCCGATTGGTTTTCGTTTAGTACCATTCTAATAAGAATGTATCCAGGGAGAGCAGCCAAATTCCTCTTTTTTTTAACGCTTTATTCAGCAACGTTTCGGCAACTT
>JAQIXS010000294.1:0-53302 GCA_034700785.1 Rossiulus vilnensis | reverse complement strand
GCGTTGTGGATGAATGGATTCGTAATCTGTCGGAAGTGATCCCGTAGGCTACACCCCAGGAGCATACGCCCCTTACACTTAATTTAAAATAAATGAGAAAATGAGTCTAAATTATGGATGTTCATAAGGGTTGTTAAGATGTTTAAAATAAAGCGAAAATGTGGTTGTAGTGTCCAATTTATCCAGAATATTTTGATTATCTTGAAATTGGGCATCCTACCATTATGTTGGATGTCCTGAACACTTTACAGGGTGATTGAAATTAATGGAATGGATAAATTCTCATAACTGAGAGGCTACTTCAAGTAATTTTTTTATGAAAAAATGCCCACGTGGTCGCCAATGAATATTTTCATTTATGATATGTATACATGTATATCGCTATAATTATTTATAATTTCATCAGTTTATGGGGCTTGCAATACAGGCTGGCCCAACATTTGTCAACAGACATTGCTTAGTGTCCCAGTGAACTTGTAAGTGGGCTACCCCCTAGCCGAACTGAAAAGGGGATGAAGGGGGTGTGGGGGGGGAGGGGGGCTGACTGTCCTCGGGGGTCGCGGTGAAATGGCCTCCATGGTCATCCACTTTTTTGGGGGTGACTCCAATGATAAGGGGAGAAAGGGGTAACTGATGCATGTAATACTAGACTCGTGGGCATTTTATCATGCAGGTACCCAAAACCGACCTTGGTTCCTTCATAACACACAACTATGTATTCATTAATAATAGTAATTGTACACCGAAATTGTTAGCCCAAATAACGACCTAATCGATGGGAGCATCGTCATGTCCCCATTGTTGTTTTTCTGGAATTAATTTTATCAACGGAAATCTGTGGAAAATTTACAATTTAGGGCTGATAGCGATATAAAAACTTTAGTGCTATGTGCATGGAGTGTCATACTACCACAAAGCATGGTTATTTTTGCTAGTTGGGCCACAGGTGGCGCTGTAGATCGCCCACAAATATTACTTTTCGAAGTTAATGGAGGCAAAATGCCTATCTATGGCTTGAATAACCCCTTATAAACCTTATAGATGTATTAATTTTCTTTGCTTTTTTTGACGTAAAGCAATTGTTCCATATACATGCAAGCGTATCATGGTAAGCGTTGATTATTTGACTTTATTGTTTTAAGATGGCGCCACTTTTAAGGCTGGTTCAGACTTTTCCAGATCCGAAAAGCGTGTACATATCCAATTAAAAATCAATGCTGCTGGTTTTTAAATGATTTATTGCTCTTTATTATATGCCTAATTTGACTTAAATTCATCATGAATTTCTCAGGTTACAACTCTCAGCCTTATAACTGTAAACAATTTGCCATTTTGGGACATATTCATGCCTTTACCCCTGTGACTATAAAAGAGTTTAAAGACTAGAGGGAATACGAAGTTCTGAGTCTTAAAAGTTGCAATGAAACTGTTTTTCATAATTTGTGATACATTTTCCGTACAATTGTCGGGAATTTATGGCATTGCATTTTCAGGTTATCCTCTTACGAAATTCAAGAGGAATTTTAATCAATTTAGGCTGATTTGAAAGGCTTTAAATTGTTCCCAAAAGGAGGTCTATTCCGATTAAAAATTGGATATCTAATTGCTGAATAAAATGCATCATAATTTTTAATACCTTTAGGTGGGCCAGTTTCTTTCCTTGCAAGTGTACTTTTGGCTAATCAGTGGATTAACAGCTTTAATTAGATACCTCATAAGTATGGGTTCATTGTTTTTAAAATCACTGGAAAAGGGTGGGATAGAAACCATTGCCAAACCTCGCAGTAGGACTTGTGTTAGTTACCCTGTACCAGACTGGCACTGGTCAGTGGCGTACTGGAGGTGGTAGGATCCCCCGAAAAGTGATTGATTTTACCTGTGGTTCGCCGGAAATTCGTCGATTGTCCGTGTATTTGTATTGCGATTTTCACCCTCGGTACACCCTTCACTAGCTTTCTATTCAAGAATCGTTTTGGGTTTTAAAATGTTTTCTTGAGGGTCACTTCACGTCATGGTCAATTTGCTGGCACCCATAACAAGTGTTGTTGTTACACTACCTGTGGTAAAACCAGTCTATAGGGATTAGAGTAGGGGGCGTCTATTAGGGGCTATTAGTGCTGGAAGGGGACTTAAGGGGACACGGAGTGTTAAATCATTCATATTCAGAGTGTAAAAACGGACATAAATCATCGGAATGACCCTTAGACACTCCATTTTGCCATTTTTATATTCCCCTCTCTACTTGTACCTGCCATGGAAATTTACTATTTTTTGTGGCAGAAAGTGTCTATTAACAGTTCCCACATCCACCGAGGGGTGGCAGTGGGGTGCCTAAGGGCATTTTCTGACCAAATTGAGTTCTGACACGGTGTTATGCCCCTGCGGTCACAAAGCATAAATTTTCGCCTCCATAAAAGTTGCATCCTGCGTGATAACAAATTGATTTTCAGCTTTTTTCCCTCAGGTTTCTTGCAACCGAATTGCAATCCCAGCTTATCGAGTTTCAGGCGGCCATCTTGAAAATTTCCTGACTTTTTAACTGAATTTTAAACTGGAATTACGATTTGTTTCTGCCTGATAATGGGGGCAGTTTTCGGTTATATTTGTGCATTCTAAATCATTAATCTGTTATTTATTATTATTATTTCTACGAACATGGAATGGGCGACTAAAGAGCTTGAAAATCCCCTTATGTTTTTTTTTTAATTCTTGATTTGTTATTTATTTCCATTTGACTTTGGGAAACATCGTGCGTAATTTTGCATTAGTGCATGCTCAGTGTTTTCTTTAATTAATATTTATTGAAAACAGGATGGATATTATAGGCAACCTTCTTGAAAATTTTCATTTTGTGCTTGCAAATTGGTGTTCTCATGGGAATTGCTGTTTAATTCTGATTAATAATGGGGAAATTTTCGATTGCTATTATGTATCATATTGAAATCTTAATCTATTATTTATTTATCATTATTTTTTTCCTATGAAATTGAGATTGGTATTGTCTTCAAAATGTGTTTGTGTGTACGAAATTTGTTTGAAGAATTTTTTGATTCTTGACTTTTCATGGGAATCTCTGCTTCTGATTGACAATGGGAAAATATTCCATCCTGTTTTTACATTATATCGTAAGCCTGTCCCATTTTTCATTGCATTTTATGGAAATATGATGGTCTTCAGAGGCTTTTATTTTCATAAAGTCTTGAAAAGAATGAATTGTAAAATCCACCAAAGCAAACCGTGTTTAAAGTTACAAAGAATGTATTCGGTACTGTGCCAGAGCTTCAGTTTGGTCACTTGGCGGTGCGTGGGGTCACGTGTTGATGCCTGGCTGTGCTGCTAACGAACCTGGATTCGTGATGTAACAATTTAGCACGGGGATTACCTTGGCACCTCTCATCTTTCATTGCTTAAATTATTAACGAGACGATGTCGAACCCTAGTAACCCTGGCTGGTCATGTCGTAGAGGTCAGTCTCTATTAACGATTGTAGGTGACCACACGCAAGGGTCATTAGAACGGTATTGCGGTTAAAACCGTGACGCATGGGGGCACCAAGATGGCGCCTTCAAGTATGCAAAGCAGTCCAATGCGTGACTCTTGATTTTCACAGCCTCGTTCCTGTTATGTCCATGATAAAATGATTTTACATTTAAGTATGCCTACAAATGAATTTGATAGTGTTGCACGACTAGGTAGGTGAACGGAATAAATAAATAGCCGAGTGGGGCTAATCGCCGAATTATGAATTAGATGATAATAATGCGATTATTTGAACATGTAAAATCGTGACCTTTTTTTACTTTGCGTTTTCGCTACCTCAAAAAACCGAAGTTGTTATCGAAGTACATTAAATAGACCTCGATAACAAACAATGTATTCGAAGAAGTGTCTGCCAATCTGCAAGGCTTCACTTTTTTAACATTAATGCGCTACGCGATCGAACGCAAGTTTGAATCCACTAATGATGACCTATCAGCAGCCGAAATTGGAACTGATTTTCTGTAAATTTAGGAAATTGATTGAGGCATTACCTGATTTTTTGTGTGATAAATTCAGACTCATCTGATATTGCACGGTGTTCCCTTATTAAAATTCTTGAAAAGTCATTAAATTTCCATCAGTCAATTATTTGACATCGTTTACTGGAAAAAATATTACAATACAACGTATTTTACTAACCTAATGAATTGCCTGATCATTGTGCTAATGACTGTTCAATCTGTTTCTTCCCTAAAAATGCTTTAACCTGCCATATGCTAAACGAAAGGTCAATTGAAAGGTTTGGTTGTGGTCGTTAAATAACCTCGAGCATTTTACACAATCAAGTCCTGTTTTAATAACATAAAAATAATTGAAAAAGGGAATTTTTGAACGGCTTGAAGATTTGCTTATGTACTTAAATCCTTGGCTTATTATGGGAATCGCTGTTTCTGATTGTATTGCACATACACGTAAAATTAATCTAAATTTAATGTTTAAATAAAACCAATCCTCATCCAATCTTGAAATATGCTTGTGGGCTTAAAAACATTCTTGATATTCAAGGTGATCCCCATTTCTAATTGACAGTGGGAACATTTCCCATCCAATTTATGCATTATATTAAAGCTTATCCCATTTTTATTTCGTTTTATAAAAATATGATGGTCATGAGAGGTTTTGATTTCTGCACGTATGATCCAATATTTAAATTGCGGAATTTTTCCCTTCGAAATACAGTAAGCCTCGTGTTACATCCCCAACCCCCACCCCCGTAGTTGGTCGTTTTAAAACAATTCGAGTCCCTAAAAAGCCATTGACTTCACATTACCAATTGCTGTAGATGCCCTATAAAAATGGATTTTTAACCACCTAGTGCTGGCTGGGGCAAATGGGCCATGCTGTAGGTTAGCGTTCATTGTGTAAAAGGTGTCATAAGTGACTTCTTAGGGCCAGTTCCCCGGGTTAATTTTCAATGTTCCATGCACCCAGACTCTGGTTTCTTGTCAAGAGGCCCTTTGACATTGTTGGCTGCGATCAGCTGGGTAAGGGGGGCGCTGTTCCATTGTGGACCAGGGGTACATTACCGCCCTTTGTCCTTTGACTTGTGACTAAGTCGTTCCGTCTTACGACTAAACTCCATTAAAAACAGATTTGTCACAAAAGGTTTGCTCGTTAACCGCCCGTTGCTATTGTGGCGCCCCCAGGTGTTCGCCGCCCTCCCCCTACACTGGACAACAATGAAAAATGGAGGAGGGGGCGCTGGGCACACACGCAACACCCCCTGGGGGCGAGTAGACGCGTTTACAAACCCCCTTGCACCCCTGCCTACCGGTTTCTTCCAGGTCCCATTGTAGTGTAGTGTAGTGCAGAGTGGTGTACACTAATTCATACAGAACGTATTATTACAGTGTATAAAAGCATGAGAAACAGCCTGAGGCGATGACACAGGTGCTTATCTTTTGTGGCCAAAAAAAAAAGTAGTAGTTGTTACAAGTTTTCAGGCTGACCTCTACCTCCTCCTCACTGGAGTCTGGCCTTGGCCCTCTGGTGGTGGTCTATGAATAATCATGCCACTGTTCGGCTAATACGCCATCATAATAAGGAAGCCGCGAGGGGTCGCTCATAAACAATGTCCAAACAAACAATGAGGTCATCGAGCGACCTGATCGCATCGATGAGTGGCACCAGGTGGCGCTGGCGGGGGTCAAGTTAGGGTGGTTTTCGTGCAAATGCTACCCCCATGATTTCATTTGTTTATTTTTACTGAAAAAATAGGAGTATAACATTGGGTTGTAATAAAAGGTTGACTTCAGTGATAGTTTTGATCCTTAAATGTATGACCTATAAAGTGATATCCTTAGCAGGATGGGGCACCACCTTGTGGTTTTTTTTATCTACATTAAAACACTTAAATAATGACGTTCTAAAGTTACTCCCAGTGATTGTCGATATAAAAATATATGTCGAGTACAAATCTGAAACCCAGCTTACAAAACACTAAGTGAATTTTAAACTTGAAATTAGCCGTGTTTTCATTTCTGCAAATCCAGAAAAATATTCATTTCGTATCAAGCATTAAATATTGAGTAAATAGACATGTTTAATTTTGTTTAAAGTCACAAGTTTACCTGTTATTAAATAATTAAAAACTCAAAACCAACCAAACATTGAAGACAACCTGGTTCGAGTCTCAGTAAACGTACATAAAAAAAATGAAATTTGAAATTGATTTAAGCTCTTAGCAACGAAATCGTAGGCTAACTCCTAAAAAAATTGAAGCGTATGAAAAAAGAAATCCCGCATTCAAATGCATAATGTAACCAATTTTGCCAATTAGGATCAACATTTGTGTTATAGTCTGTGGCCGATATTTGTCATAATGAATGTTATTTACGTCTGAGATTACCTATGAATTTGACCTGTATGTCTTTTTTCGGATTTAACTAGGGATTGAGGAAGAGTTGAATTTGATGTTTTCGTAAGAAATTCATAGAAACCTCCTCAACGCATTAAGCACGGTGTTTGCGTTTTTCATATTGTTATTTTGCTCGTTTAATGGCACTTGTTCGAAAGGCAAATAAAACGATTATTGTCTGGGCACATAAAAAATAGTGGATATTATAGCATGATTTTTAAACCGATTTTCCGAGAAGTGTTTATGTTGTGAGGCTCCAGTGACGTTTCGAGGAAAAATATTTCAAGCTGAATGGAAGGTATGCACCCCCTATGTTTATGCTGATTTGGGTTAATGACATGATTAGTGATACAACCCTGAGCTTGGCTTTTGACAAATCAATCCAAACCTATTACTTTGATTTATTTATTTTTTACCCTGAATAAGTATCCAAATCTGCGCTTTGTTGTTTGCTATGATGTAGGCAAGAAACATTTATTTTTAACCTCTAACGATAGAAACTGTCTCCATTTTGCACAAAGTTCATTTTAAATTAATTATCAATTACTTGTGCATCGTGTTGACATATTCCATTTCCATTGTCCTTTTCTCGATTGTTCAGCTTGATTATGCTGACCTTCATGCCAAATGTGAACATTCGACAGAAAATTTCTATAAAACTGCACAAATTCCCTTTGCAAAAATATCCTAGATAACAATTTTCATTTTTATTTTTAACAATCCCAGTTTATTTTTAACAAGCTCAGTTAATTTAATCTTAGCTCATTTTCGCAAACAGACAATTTTAATAACTAATGATTTTTAATTACTTAAAACGATGGTCTTCGAAACTGCACTCAGCAGGTGTTATGAAATATTCTAGTTGCATGAAGTGACTCAAAGATGACGTCGGTTTTAATTTAATTTTTTCAAATATTTTTTTGTCATTTGAATTTAAGGCAGATTGTCAGGTTTGAATTGTTATCTTCGCATTGCAAAAGTGTTATGTCATTTGCAACGATTACGTTTCACTAACAAAGCATCTTGAGCAGATGTTTAATAATTTAATAACATATTTTACAGTGTGAATAAATTATAAAAAAATAAAACATCTGCTTCACACGTGAATGTGATTTATATTTTTTGTGTAGTTTCATGCTTGAGGATTTCAATACCCAAATATCAAGATTCTTCTGTACATGTATGTGCATTGTGATTCAATAGATTCTGATTCCTTGTCAAAATTAATAATTTTCGTTTTGAAGTGAATTAGTAGGTATTTTTTTATCTTTTTCTCACAAGTAAAGTTTTAGTTTGTGAAAAATCTAATCCTCTAGTTTTAATTATTGGTTTAGGCTCATTTTTTTATTATTTACGTGCTTCTGGGATTGAGGGAATTTTTAAAGGGTAATTTCCAGGCCATTTAGGAACACGGTTGTTTTTGTTCAGTTCATATGGGGATTTTAATTTCCATCTTTTTTTCCAAATGTTTATAATAAAGTCTCGTGTGTATGATTAATTTGCTATGACAAACTGCGATGAGAAATGATTCAGCAACAAATGTTAGCCAGGCGTGCAGACATAACATCATCCAATTTAAATAAGATTTTCATTGCTACTGTGTTTACATAAATTATGCCAAACACTTTTGATTACATGTACAATCGTGCCCGTGTTTCGATAATGGCCGAAAAATGTAAACAGCAGAATTGACTTAAGGGTCAAGCGAAGGTCAAACTCGAACTTTTCTCGCTGCAGATTGCAAATTAGTTTTTGCGTGCATCACATTTGTGCGCTGCGGGGTGTCTGTAGGTCATTGAAATCCTTGAAAAGTCGTAAAGTGGCATCGGAGTCAATAGTTTTGATTCGGTTTAATCATCGGATAGTTTAGAAGATTATCGAAATAATTTCTAAATAAAAAGGGTTCATGCTATGTAACTAAGTTAACATCGTCTGTTTACAGGCAATTACAAATATTTAAAAAATAATTATTAATTGGTCACGAAAAGTCATTGATCTTACATTACCAAATTCTATAGATACCCAGCTGCAATTCATCAGTCGATTGTCATGGAAAAAATTTCTTATTGTTGATGTCTCTTTATTTTTTCATTTTCATTTTATTTTATTTTTTTCATTTTGGTTTAGCCATTGAACAAACAACGTAAATTTACAAAATAATGTAATACCCAGTGTGCATTATTTATTCACTTTAAAAATACTTTTATCGATTTTATAATTCCATAAGTTTAAAACAAATTAAAATTACAACATCTAGGTCTGAGATTAATCACTCTACAGTACATGTACAGTGTATGTTAAAACACCATTCGGAATTCTTAAAAAAGTTATTAAGTCATTGATTTCACAGTACTAACTCACGTAGAACATATGCCATTCAGTATATCTGCAAATCATCAGTCAATTTACATTAAAACATTTTCAAGTTTACATGAGGGTAGTTTATTTTTCTGCTGTTTGGTTTTAACCATTGAGCGGTTTAGAAAATACTCATTAATACCTAGGACACAACATTTAGCTACTTAAATATATATATATATATATATATATATAGCAACGATTTTAAACGATAATGGGTTCGTTTTTAAAATAAATGAATGTTAAAATACCATTTCAAGTCCTTAAAAATTACTTGATTTCCATTACCGAATCCTGCAGACACCATATATCTTCTTTCAAGTTTGGAAATGTATTTTAAGCTGCTTAGTGATTATCTGGTCTTCCTGTCTGTATTTTATTTGCGGACTTGGAGACATAGCCCTTATAATTCGCTCCCTTTTTGATAAGTCCGTCACTCGAACTTTTTCCATTGTTTTCTATCGTATTTTAGTGTTTACGTAGTCTTGTAAGGATCAGTCCTATCTGAACCTATCCACTGATTCCTCGTGTAGGAGCTGACCATTGGCTACTTTCCAAGTTTTATTTCTCGTTTTAATTAGGAGCAGCGCCGGAGTGGCTGTGTTTGATTTTAGGGATTAGTATGAACACTATTGTTTGTTAAAATACGGCAGAAATGTGTGTCGTACGACCAGACGATGGGTCTGCGATTTAAAGTAATACTCCGTAAATACTACGTGATTAATTGGCTGAGATTCCCCACTGCGATAATTCGAGATTGTAATCATAGTGAGCGTCGACACTAAGCAAACATCAAGCAATGATTATTGAGTAGCGACGCATTTCAGACCTATTCTTAATTTTTATAATGTATATTCAGTGTACACTTTGCAAAAATTTAGCAGCGTGATAAGAGTGCTTTGCAAGGGACTAAAAGTTTGAACATTTTGGCCAAAAATTTCCTTCTGGGAACTTAAGTTTCTTGACATTTAGCAGTCTGTACAGACTGGAAAATCCCGATTAAGGAGGAAGTTAAGACAATTTGAACTCTGGACAGAAATGTATTTTCCTGTTTGTGCTCAAATTATCGAAGGTGGAGTGTAACATGGGCACATTTATCCACTTCCCCATAAAATTTTAGGAAAATATATACCAACCGTTTAAATTTCCTTTAGCCAGAAGCATTACTTTTATGGCATAGCCACATGTAGATAAGCACTGTATGAATTAAGTAAAATGTATTTTTTTTGTATTTTTTAAGGGTGTAACGTAATTTTTGTTGGACTCACCACCAATCAAGGGACAGGTTGAAAGTATGAAAATCTGCTCCTGGATGTGGCTCTCAAATCACGTGACTTTGTTGACCAATGAGTGGACGAGAACTGTTCATTGGTCACTTACATGTAATGGAACTTGGACATGGGGTAGCTCAAGAAATATTATCAAAATGCTCCCAAAATGGCTGCATCATGTTATGTGCCAACATTGTTTTCAAGAGAAAATTCATTGAAATTTTGCCCTCAACAAAGCACGGTAAAAAGTTTGCATGGAAGATAAGAAAACTTGTTAATGAGCTTTTAAGATAATGTGTGCTCATTAATTGGTCTCATGATGCTTTCTAATCAATCTCCCTTTGGTGCATGTACAGTGTACATTGTACTTCATCTTGCATTGTGTCAAGAGATCATTAAATATCTTCAAGTCTCTAAATTTGCCATCTTGCAAGTTGTCAACGGTCATCTAACGCCACTTAAGACTTTAAAAGTTCATTAAATTGTTACCAGGGTCACTGATTTGTATGACGTTGGTTTAATTATTGGAGATCTTAGCAAGATATAAAAAACAAAATTCACATCAATTGTATTGAAAATGTATCGTGCTTAAAACAAAATTATGCAAAAACATTATCATTGCAACTTTTTGAATCCCAACATCGTATTCACTGCAATAACGCTGTTATAATGGCAAGGGTACAGGCATTTAGGTGTCCAAATAAATGCAGGTGGTTTTAAGGCTTTTCACCTGAGAAGTTGAAGATTAATTTTAGTCGAATTAGGTGCAATTTAAAGAGCAATAAATTGCTTACAAAGAAACTTCCGATTTTAAATTGTGTATCTACTTGTTGGTCAAAATACAGTTTTTAATACCTTTAGTTGGGCTAGTTTCTTTGTTCGCAAGTTACATGTATTAACACTGTGACATTTTCATTAACTGATAATGAATGAATATTCCGGTGGTTCTTTAGAGTAGAAAGTACAATGCGTATGTGTGTCTTGTTGTCTGTTTTTGGCGTGAGGTCTCACCCCCCACACCCTTCTTCCTTCCTGCTGAAAACCACGATGTCTGTTTTGGATTCGATAAGAAAGTGCTGGCTACCAAAATTAGTCGCCTAGTGCTGGTCCACTGTTTGGGGTATCGCTCTGACCACTGGCAGATATGGTCATCGTTGACACAGACGTGTTTTGACACCCAGTTGACGCCTGTGTGTCGCTGCCGCTGACGTCCCAGAGTCCCAGATTTGCTCATTTCGGATGTTCCCGTCGCATTTCCTCTTCTGCCACCTCGCTTCGCCCATCCTCAAAAACCTGAACTGGGTTTTTGTGCTTTTATTTTATTGTATTTTCGGCACGGGTGCGGTACGGTCTCTGTCCCATCTTTCTGTCTCGTGCATTCGGTTCCAATTTTTTTTTTTGGTCGTTCTGTTTTTTGTGTGTTCTGTTTGGCTATAGCGCTCTGCCCTTGTGCCACTCCATCTGCCATCTCGAATCACCTGTTGCTGCCGATCAGATGATGAAACGCCGTCAATGACGTTTACTTTTACCCGAAAATTGGTGCAGCCGACAAAGGGATTTTCGGTTTGTTTTTCGGGCTTTTATTTGCGCTTTTTCTCTCGTGGCGTTCGGTATTTCTTTTTTTTACGCCGCAATCGCGCGGTGCGGTGTAGTGCAGGGCTGAAAACGCGGCCTTCTGATAACATTTTTCGACTTATTGACGAAACCCAGAGTTTCCCTCATCGTTGCGAAACGCCGACGATCCTACCTTGACTCGATTGGCGACGCTTTTTTTTCGGGGACCCACTTTCAACGAAACTGCCAAAAAGTGACCGCAGATTCGGCCAAGTCTTGTTGGGCAGTGCGGTGCAGTGTACGGAGTCCGCGGACGCACGCGACACGGTACGCGCGTGCTGAGATTCGAAACTCGAATGACGGAGTCTCGGGCGGTCCGGTGTCCAATTTTTGGGCCATTTTGTGGATAGATTTCCGCCAATTTCGACGGGATTTTCCCCCCAAAATCGTGCTTTCGCCCGGACGGGGAGACGTGTATGGGTGCCTGAAGGACCCTCAATTCCGATACGTGATTTCGATGAACTCGGGTGAACTTTGCCGTCAACTTTTCGCCGTTTTGATGAAGGAACTCTATTAGCCATTCACACGTCACTTTTTGGTCGTTACGTCTTTTGAAATTGGCCACAACGAGGGTTTTTTTTTTGTGTTTTTGCACCCCCCTCCTACGGGACCGATGTCGCTGAGAGGCGCCTGCCATGCTAGGTGAGTTTTGGGTGTCCACTTTTTTAATATAGCGCCGCCAGCGGCAACAAAGGGACCTACCTGTTGAGGTACTTAAGGGAACCCCTCGGGCGAAGATGCTATCTTTTCCCAGTAACTTGATCGTTTGAACTTTCAGGTATATAAGGAGATGGGTTTGCTCGATAAACTATGGTGTAAACTTAACCCGGGATGAAAATCTGATGCTTGTTTTTATTTCCTTTCAACCCCCAGATTGTCATCCTGGTTATCTAGCTGTAATGGCGTTAAACCCCTTCTGTCTGATCTTGTTATTGTCTACCTGCTGAGATTTTGGCTCAACTTTCTAAGTTTTTTTTTCTATCTTCAAATAAAAAATAAAGAAAAAAAAACCCTTAGCATTTCACGGTTTTCTGGGCTTCGACTTTGAGGTTATGCTCCAGTGGAGCGGTCCGCAGTGGGTGTAGACTTAGTCATTATTTTTGGAGCTGTTGACGAATCAAACTGTTGTTTTTTTTCCCAGCGAATTAATTTGAAGGATTTTACTGTCATTTACCAGTATTATTGTCAAATTTATAAACATTTATTCGAGCGTATAACATATCTGATACCGCGGTCGCTACCGACGGGGATCTCCCCATTACCCCAATGCTGGGAATAGGCTTAATGCAAGGGGTACCCCCCTTAATCAACGTCATTTTTGATAGATGTCTGGATACGCTTGACTGGAGATGTAAAAAACATATCTGGAAAAATTTCCCAATTTTCAATGCCGTTGGTGGACATTTGCACTGTGGGCAATTCATGCATGACTTAGATTTATTAAGCCTAATAATGTTTTGTTTTTTAAAACAAAAGATACGCAGTCCATGCCTGTGCATGAACATTGACATTTCGTGTTTTTATACCATTGACGAATGACGATTGATCGTACATAAGTGGAAAGATATTTTTTCGATATTTTGAATTGATGGATTTCGACTAAGAATGAAAAAAATAATCTCTGGTAATTCATGTTGAAACGGCCATAATTATAGCGTAATGACGTTGATTTTTTGGCGAAATCAGCGAATTTAATTCACAGTGTGTAATGGATCGGCATAGCATGAAATCAACCATAATTGGTAGGTACTTATGCCGTAAAGTGTGCAAATTTTCGTGATGTTTTAACCAACTTCTGTAAACATAGTAGATTTTTGGTTATTTTGGTAAAATGAGGGCCTTAGCGTGAATTTATGAAGTAAATAACGCTTGCACAATTAATTTATCCCATGCTCGTAATGCTATCGTGGAATAAATGCTACAAGTTCGAATATCGATAATTGTGAAATTGAGATTTAGCAAATTCGTATAATTCGGGACTGTTCGTGGCCCATCGGTTCGAAAATTACTTCGCCCCAGGAGTCGCTCCAAGCGCTTAATGGGGACCAAACTGTCGTTTTTATACCAATTGTGAGTTGATAACAAAAATATTAACTTACGATGGTGTCTGGCGACTACGCCTTGCCGATTTTGGTGGAGAGAAAAATCATTTATAAATAAGTCAATATTAGTCTCTATTGAATTACGAGCAAGAGACAACGGATTATTGATTTAGGTTTAGTCTTTAAATATCCATCCGTGCTAAAACGTTTGGTATTACCAAACAAAACTGCCCTCTTTTATCTGTTTCTCTACGTTAGCAAATGTCCTTGGTATATAGCAATTTCTCGGTGTATATTGGACCATACGCCTGTTTTATCCAATTTCTGACGATCAAATTGAATTTTAGGATGTTTTATGGATTCAAAATTGCGTCGCTAATTTCTACTTCCCGCTTTATTTCGACGCGTACTAAACGAAATTCGCCGAAAAAACATCGCTGATTTTTCTTGTAAAATTTACGGATATTTCGTAGGTGTTTGATGTATGTTTACTTTGAATGACGTCAGCATCATGCTGCAATTTGATGTAATATAAAACATCTGGATTGTGTTTAAAATCGAGCAAACTGTGTTTGGGAAATTTCCAGAAAAAAAAAATCAAAAACAAATTTTTCTGCAGATCTGAACCCTGGGAAAGTTAAATTATATTTTTGGTACCTATTTAGTTCTGTATTTTAGTAGACATGCTTTAAAAATGGATAATGGAAAAGATGGCACTTTAGGACAAATTGTCAACAAAGTTTTCCAGACATCACTTTACGCACTGAAATTTTCAGGATGTGGTATTATTGATGAATTTAGGACAAAATGTATTTAATATCATTTAGAAATTGTAAAAAAAATGTACAGTAGGTCTATATCATTACCAAAACAACATTAACGTAACGTATTTTATTAAACGAATCTTGGTAAAGCAACAAATTGATTTTCCAGTTCATTTTCAGTCTAATCTGTGTAACGAATTAATTATCGAGGGTCTTCAAGTACATACCATAATTCTTTTTTGTTGTTGTTGTTGATAAACTGGAATTTATTTAAATTAATTTAACGCGTGAAATTCGCATTGAAGGCTTTTATTATTATGACTTGGTTTAGGAAAATGCCAAAATTATTTTACGAAACAATGTAATTCTTGATAGGTCTACATTAAATTTATTCGCTTGCAACTCTTCAAAACCAATAAATATGCTCAATTATGTAATCAAAATTTGCTTAGTTATTTATTGGATTATTATTGCTAAGTTTTTAACGAGTGATAAGCATGGAAATCGGTTTAATTAGCAGTTTATCAATTCAAGCACTGCATTGTGTGTAAGCTGCCATTTTGATTAAAGTTTTGATCAAAAATCGAGTTGATTACGCTGATGTTGGCCGCAATTTGACGTTTAGTTCTTTATTTTTTTTCCCATCAACGGTCGCATCTCTAATCAATTCCAATTGAATTGTATTAATATTGAATCTTGTCCAATTGAATTCCAGGCTCCCATAGTACATTTAGTATTGATCGTTCAGTGTTTATGATTTGATTTGAGGGGGTTCTGGGTAGGACGAAACGGTCGCATCGAGAGGCTGCTTTTATATAATTATATTTCGTTCATCGTCAAATGTTTGGATAACTCGATCCGCTGTTGGATTGAACAGCAAAATACGACGATAGACACTTTCTTCAGCCCTTCTTCTTGTTTACTTTTACGAATAAGCATGGAGCAAAAGTAGATGTGAGGAGGACTTGGCATTTCATGTTCAGCTGGACGGCCGAATTAATGTCCATTGGGACAGCAGCCATTAGTTTTTTTGTTCGCTGATTATATCGAAATAATTCGGGTGCCATGTTGGTGGAGTATTGCTCGGTGAATTATGACCTCAGGCCCAATTGCCACGATGAGGAGTCAAGCTTTGCTGCTTTTGGTGAGTTATATTCCATTCCGTTGCTGGGTCGCTGTAGGTGTTTTTTTTTGTTTGTTTTTGAGAAAGAAATTCAATTAGAATGTAGAAACTTGCCAAGATATCAGGTTTGAATTTTATTATGCAATTAATTTTAAAACCTTCACTTCACTTTTTAAATGAATGAAGAAATCCAGTTTTTAAGTTAAGAGTACTCAGGAAATTCAATTCATTAAATATTCGAGAAATCCAATCTTGAAACTTGCCAAAATACCCAGGTTTTAACTTTACCAGTTTTACAGTTTTTAAATGTATCAAGTCTCAAATCAGTTTCGAAGTCCCTCAAGAAATGTATTAAGAAATCCAGTTTTTTAAATATTCTGGAAATCCAATCTTTAAACTTGCCAAGGTACCCGGATTTTAACTTTTATCAAGTAATCCGATTTTGAAACCTATCAAGAATTTCAGTTTTTAAATTTCAAGAAATTCTTATTGGAAAATAGTTTTCGTAACTTCTAAAACATCCAGTTTTCATTTGGAAATTGATATAAATCATTCTTGATACTGTATACGCATGCATGAACACATGCATTGGAAGTTTCGAAAATTGCATTCGAAAATTCATACATACTTTGATGTTATTTTCAGCATCGAATCTGTCGTTTAGTTTGATTTTAATTTTCAGCAAAATTGTAAAATTAAGAAATAATTGCATACTTAATCTCGGATATTTTATTATTGTGGGTCCAGTCCCGGTTAAAATTCAATAAAAGGTTAAGAACTAATTGCTATGAAATAATATTGTCACGTTTCAAATTGAGTTAAAATTTCAAGATAAAATCTGAAAAATTAGGAAAATGTACGTGTTATAACATCATACATGGCATATTAAACACTGTTTATTGAGAAAACAGATCGTTTTACCTTAATTTTATTTTCAAAACGTTTAAAGCATATAGTTTCCATGTAAAATGCAAATAAAAACTAAATTGGATTTCGCTTGATGTAAAACATTAGAACGACTCACATTCCGAAAAAAATTAGAGAAATTATTACATCATTGATTTTTGTTTATTTTTTTTGAATCTATAATAAACGAAATTTAACTAAAAACTTCCAAGGTTGGTATAGAGATTTAAAAAACAAAATGAAATGGTCTACTCCGAGCGTGGAGGCAATGAAAAGTGAATGATATTATTTTGTGGTTTTAAAATGAGGGTTCACATTTTTATTACCTTCTATAAATTTCCGATCACGCATTTCCCAACCAGGTAATCAATGGGTTTTATTTGCCGCGCAATTTGCAGGGGTGTCAAAGATAACTTTATAGACCTATTTATGTTTTATTTGCGATGCTGAACAAAGCCTGCCCTTGGTTAAACACGAATAAGGAGGAGAAAAAAACCCTAAGAAACTACGCTAAAAACGGCATTGCAGTTAGGCCTAATCAATTATTTTAATAATGACATTTATGTGTTTCGGCATACTTGCACTTTTTCTGATTTGCATACAGCGATAGCGGCTTTCTTTGTCGCCATCTTGAGACTTTCTATGAGGCTTGTCTGCTCCTTATCTTATAAGCTTTTATCATTTGAAAACTTATAAACACGATGATAAAAAATATGGCGTCCTCACTTATAATTACCCCGTGTCGTTAGATAGGCCTACAATTATAATTGTGAACGTTGCGTTCCAATGCTTCTTCATGTTTTGTTTTGGTTATTCCCCTATTCCCCTGAAATTGGTCAAGGGTAAATGGCCGTGCCCCTAAAAAAACCATTTCATTTTTCTTATTCATAACCCTAATTAGTTTATTACATGGACTAACGAGCTGAGGACATTACTCGCATATGCAATTTTGTTTGTGCTAAATTTAGTCGCCCATATTAGGTTTCTTTTGCTTGTCACAAGGTGGCGCCACTATAATTCATTATTAACCGAGGTTTAATTGCAGAGGGGTGTGTCTGTATTTCGTTTTCTTAGTGACGTTGTTAATGGTTTGTTTGACTCTTATTTCAGTTTTTAGTTTACTTTTATTAATTATAGATTCAGAAAACAAACAAAAAACCGTTGTTTTAAAATTTCCCAAAATATTTTTTTCGGAATTGCACCAATTAACGTTGAATCTTATAGAACCTTTCTGATTTCTATTAAATGCCCCTGAATATAAGCAGTAAATGACCAGATATTTCTGAATCACTAACTAATTTCATGTTTCCAAGTAAGAATTGGTGTACCAATTGATTTTATAAAATAATTTTGAACAGTCTTATAGATAAAATCTATGTATACTATATCATCTGTAAAATCTGTGTTTACTATTGGATCTTATAGAAAATCTTTGTATACTATTGGATTCCATATTTGCTGAATCTCAGAAGTATTTAGCAGATGCTTTAAATCACTTGACTGATTTCAAAATCCAATGATGAGACTTATTTCAGTTGTTAACAGCTGGTTTACACCATCGAAATACAGTGTACCATATGATCAATTTTTCATCATTTTTAGCTACATGTAGTAAATTCGTTTCGTTTCTGTAAAACAATCCAGAAATGACATCCTTCATTAAATCCTCCGTAATATTTCTCTCAGGTTGAAAATTATTCGCCTTAAGCTCAATATAAACGGTTGCTTTTGTTTCACTGTATTTGTTTTTTGTGTGTTTCGCCATCCATTAAACATCTGTTTAGTTCGGTTTTACTCTTGCCCCAACTTTTTTTTTAAAAGTCGCCTCGATTGAGAGAGACATTAAGCCTCGGGCAGGTGCTTCTGTTGAATTTATCTAAGGGAATTTCAAAACAAACTTTGGATTATTCGCGAGCTAGCGCCTGTTTCAACTGCTCCTATTTTCAAAACGATTTTGGGAGGGGGAGGTAACGTCGTATGCAAATGAGAATTTGCTAGGGAAAGTTTCACTCATGGTTTATTTATATTTGAAAGTAACTTACGATTTTTAACCATATCTGACTGATACGCTGTTTGCCTAAAGAATAAACTGCCTGGAGCGCCTTCTGACCTCGGTCCTCACTGATCTATCTGGAAAACCTGGAATTGTCAGGGAAGTAGGAACAACCCGGAAAATTCAGGGAAACTTTCATCAGATAAAATGCCTGCCTTACATTTTTGATTAGGATACTGCTCAAAATAAGGCTTATCTTGTCACACTTACGCATGAATAAGGAATTTCCCAATTTTTCATAACGTTTTCAACGTTATAGTAATTGGTAAATTGTGTTTCCATCCAATTTTTGTGTGTGGTAAAAATCAGGTAATTTTTTTCCAAAAGCCTAGAAAAGTGGAGGAATTTCAACTTTTGGGCTAATAAATAAATAAACGTTAATTCCACTAACACAATTTTGATGAAGTTGCTATCATCTGCAGCGCCCTCTTGTGTGTAATCTTTTCGAAACCACCTGCTATTATTCCACACACCATCGCAGTGCCACCTAGTGTCATTTTCATTGGTCGCGTGATAATTTTGATTTTTTTTCTCTGTCTCTGTCTCTCTCTCTTTTCTGAGAGAGTCTGTTAGGGGTCAACCGTAGTTATTGTGGCCGTGAAGGCGAGAGAGCCCCTGAGAGGGTTTCCCATTTAGGGGGAGGGTAGCACCAGCCATTGTTCCCATGCCGTGCGCAGGTGTAAAAGGCAAGAAGCGGTCTCACACTTGTCAGCCATTTCTCCAAAAATGAGCAACAGGTGGCAGATAGGCGAACAGGGCCAAGGTGTCTTTGCACCCCGAAAACGAAAACCCCGGGCCTAATTTCGTCCATTTTTTTGTCCCTTTTTCTGCCTGAAAGGGAGGGGCTGACCCCCTTTATTTACTGCTCCGTTTTGCATAATGATTTATTTTAACGAGCCTTATTAAATTTACTGTATTGCAATGGCATATAACACTTTTTATTTTTGGCCCAACTGGTAATTATGGCCTGGGTTTAACATCCCCTTCACAGACGGGCTTGGGATGAAAATTACGGGGTTTAATCGTAATTTCGACGTGGGTTCCCTTTTATATTTCGTAGGAGGGGGGCTAAGAAAGGGTTGATGAACTTGGACTACTGGCCTAGGTTTTATTGTGGGCGGCTAATTATGGGAAAAAAATACTTCTGAACCCGGTCTCGAACCCACGTTCGCTCATTTGCGTTTACTCAACGTTGGGTGTTCGTTGTTTCTATTCATTATTTCGGTTTTGCCTTCTTAACTTCATTGGAAAGTATTTCTTTTGGTCATCTGGGTTCATTTTTCGCCGTTTTATTTTCAAATGACGTTTTCAAAGCTGGTTTATGACAGGTCATTGAGTCATTGGGAAAAAGTCATTGATGTTCTTGATTGCAATTGTCATAAAATTAGCATCAGGACACTTTATTTTTATGATATCAACTTAATGGAAAGTTTAGGAAAACAGCATGCCATTTAAAATAAAATTTAATCTTGAATATGGCTACATAAAATTGTTTTCATGTCACCTTAACAACTGTCTAAAACCAAACTTAAATGCATGGCTTTTGTTTAAAATGTTGCAATATTATATGCTAAACAAATTTAACCAGGATATCAACAGGTTATTATAAAGACGTTGCTTGAAATTTAGTTTAGTTTAGTCTTAGCGGTTTGGCAAGGAAACCTAAACGTCGTTCAATTTCAATAATTATTGTTTACGTAAACACCAAACACTATATTGTATATCGTATTGTAATATAGGCTATATTTCATAATATTCTCCATTCGAAAACCATCCTGGTAATTTTCCCACTTGTAATAAGAATAATCTTGGATCCTGCTTGTACCCCCTACCTTTGGTGCCAAAACAATGTACAGAGCAGTGCTTTATGTGCACCGAAATTTGGTTCAAGGTTGGTTTTTGTGATTTTTGGTGGTTCACGAAACAGGCCCCCTTAAGGCTTGCTCGAGCACAGATAGCGGGGGATGACAGTGATGACCAGATAAGTTGATAGGGGGCGCCTCGTATATTTCGTCTCTTGTCAACTGCTAAACGCATGGGGGTCGGCCATGTTCGAGCCTAAATCATCGGGATCACCTCTACCCTACCTGTCCTGGTGGCCACCGAATAATCTCTCCAGAAATCAGCTAAGGGGCCCCTATATTTCGTCTACTTTTTCTGCTCTACTGTTCACGCCTAGAAACGCTGATAGATGGAGCTCGTAGCAAAATAAATGAATGATTTAGGGATAATTTTACTAAGATGTATGGTTTTTTATGGTTGCTACGCTGTTCACTGTTATGTATGCTTTTGGGGATCACTATTAAGGCTTAATTTGCATAAAATTTCCAGCTCATTTTACATAATTTGTTTCAACTTGATGAGTTAATGAAATGGCTTAAGTGACATTTTGGAGTTTTTAGGCGACATTAGGGGTACTTTAACAGAGTGTATGCAGGGCATTAGTCTTTTAATACCATAAGCCATTAAATTAGCATTAAACTCGTTATTTTTTATAGCTTTCGACTAATCATTGAGCAGTTTAAGAATAAATTAGGTAATTATTCACTCAAAGTTAAAATATAAAAACTTTTTTCATAAAATGCTAACAACAATTAAAACTCTAAAGAAATAAAATGTATAAAAACACTTGTTCATACACCATAATATAGTGTCAAGATACCATATTCCAACCTTCATGGAAAACATTAAGCTCTCGATTTACATCCTCAAATAATGCAGACACCCTGTAGCAGTCAATTAATCGAGCTAATTAGGCCATTGTTTTTTTTCTCACGTGACCATCTTGCATGTTGACTACCCCTGTTGCCATAGCATAAACAATGTGCAAGTTAAATATTACGACAGAAATAAAAACTGTGTTAAACTAATGAAATTTAGTCCAATGTTTTTTCCACCACCCTCTTATTAGGGTCTTGTTTCTGTGCACTTTGTCACTTTTTGTTTGTGCTTAAGCCTAACTAATGTCCAATTGTCACCCCATTACGAAAATGGGTTGGGGCCATTGCAAGAAAAAAAAGCAATTTTTTTAAAGGAATAAAGCAAATGCTGGCCTCTTTTGCTTTCAACAGGGTCTTAAAATAGTAAAACAAATGTCACTTAAAAGTTGGCTTTTAAGGGGAGAGAAACGTTACGACTATGCGAAAGAAAAGAGAGGTACGTCGGGTTCGCCCTTCACTTTTGGGGAAAGTTCAAGTTTGGCAGTTTCACAAAAAAAATGAAAAATAATAAAAATATATAGCCGATGGCGTGAAAAACAACGTATTTTCTGCAAAGACCATCATTCAAAAGTGCTGCAGTAATTAGATGTCATTCGTACGAAACATTATCATTGCTTTTTAATTTTAAGAACATAAGTTATGGCGACCTTTAAAAAATTAAGCAATCCTGTGAATATAATAATAATAATAAAACTATTCCTAGAATGAAAGGTATAGAAGGGATACAGATTCGTTGTATCGATTACATCTATCCTAAATATTATGACGTAAAATATATTCTGTTTAATGTACTTAGGTGTGTGTTGAACTTAAGACAGTGTGGAGGCCATGATTAACACGATATACATTTTTTTTCCGTTTTACATATTTATGCCATTTAATAGTTAGTTTTTATAAAGATTATTTGAAAACTATGGTGGTGAGCTACTAGGGCCACCCTGCGACCGTCAGTAATGGACTCGGTCCCCCATTTTGGGCCAAGGTCGAACCTGAACTCGTTTTGAATTTTTTCTGCAAAACAAGGGGACCAAAAATACTGCAGGACCCCTTTACAAATATTTCAATAAATCACCATAAAATTGCAGATGTTAGCGACAGATGTCGCGACGTGCGTCCAGCGTGGATCGTAAAATTAAAGCTAATATGTAAATCGGGTTTGACATAAATAATTTATTAACCGAAATTTCTTGGGCTGCTTTGGGAACCATGTCTTGTGGTGAAAGCACCAAATCGTAGGATCCGCTGAGGCGCCAGAAGCCGTTCAAAAATGCATGCCAGTGTGGGGTTACCAGATGCAAAAATGAAAATTAATCTAATGTGAAATCAATTGAAAAGAAGGACATTTAAAAATCAAAAATGCGATACAAACTCATTTTACTAGCCTACATCCAATATTAACTTAATCTTAGCTTTACTTACATGTAAGTAAAGTGGTGAAATTACCTATTTAGACATAGACCTACGTTTTAGCACTGCCGATTTTTGACAAGAAAAAGATAACTAGGCTTATGGGCTACAAATCCATGTACACGTACAGTATGTAATAATATTCATAAATTTGCCTTGTCAGTATTAGGACTATCACTGGCTCCACCGTAAGTCTATTCCGCTTCGCTCAGTCAGTGTGGGGCCGAAAAGAAAAACATTTTAGTGTAAAAGAAAGACATAATTATTTTTAAATGAAACTGTCCTTTATTTGGTAGACCAAATGGTAACCCTAAGCTTGTGACGGCCTATTGAGTTCCGCA
This sequence comes from Rossiulus vilnensis, assembly GCA_034700785.1. Taxonomy (NCBI): domain Eukaryota; kingdom Metazoa; phylum Arthropoda; class Diplopoda; order Julida; family Julidae; genus Rossiulus; species Rossiulus vilnensis. The sequence goes on along the minus strand of JAQIXS010000294.1, from coordinate 30,306 downwards.
AAGAGCCTGGTACAAATTTAATCGTTGTTTAACACCGAGCAAATAACTGTAATTTCGAACAGATGCACCATGCTCGGCTAACTACTTAGACCAATGATGAACGATTATAGCATTTCTATTTATGTTTGTTAACCAATTATCGTAGGCTGTCGTGTGGAATCGCCTTAATTTTCCCTGCATTTTCAAGGTAAACACAAGCTGAGTTTTGGCACTGGCACAGAAACTCAGGTCTGCCAAATTGCTGAGTCCCAACTTAACTATTTTAACTAGTTGCGCAACACGTAACCGCATACGCTTCTTATTGTGTTTTTGCGCAGCATGGGGTCTATTGTTTGCCCATGAGATGGAAGCCGAGCCCAGAGGGCGCCACCATTAGATGGCCATGCTGGAAATGTTGTAGGCCTTCTTACAACGACACTAACACTTACATATCAAAAATATGTACATTACAAAGTAACATTTTCAAGCCTCTTTAAATCGGAAAACATTTTAGCATTCGCGTACAGGTCCTTGAAAAGCAACGTATTGGAATTTGGTTCATTTAAGACCTCAGTCTTTAGATCTGTATTTTAATTCTATTTCGACAATAGGGAAACTCAGAGGGATAATCGTCGAAATATTTTAATGTTTATTCACTTAAGAATGTTGTTTATATTTGCTCCTTGGAGTGATCACTTTTCTAAGGTTTCAAAGTTGTTTTTAAAACTTATTTCCAAAACAAGGAGGAAGGGGAGGGGTGTCAAACTTGAGTCAATGACTGAACATATTAAAAAAATAGGTTGTGCTTAAATGTTGCTAAACACCTTCATTCTGCTTTGCCAAATCCTGCAGACACCGTTCAAAGCTAGACGCTGCTTGGCACCTGCACGCTCATTGGCTCGTTTCGGAGCTCGCACGAGACCCTAGATCTCTAATCGAGCACGCGCTAAGAACACGTTTCATTCACGTGCGTTAGAAACGCAAGCTCCCGTCCAGCTCGTGAGTGGACCGCGTGCCGCCCCTAACGCAACGTTCTTGGGCTGGCCAGGGCATAGAACCCCTCATTTCTCCCTGGAATAAGCTTGATCCGTCCCTTGGCCTGCGTGCCAACACAGACTGGTGCCACCTGGTGCGTGTTGCGTGAAATTAAAGCCCAACCACCGCCAGGCCTGCTTCAGCCAGAGAGATTTTTTTTTTTTTGGTTTTTCCTTCATCATCATCTTCTTTTTCTTATTCTTCTTGAGTGTTATTCGAGTACAGATAGGAGTAGGTGTTCCCATATATGGCGTCGATGGCGCCCGCCTGAACTCGTTCATTCATAAACAGGGATTGCCGTGGGCCATTCTCGTTTCGTGTCGGTCTTGTTTTTCATTCACAAACTTTGTCCTTCTGGCGCCACACTCGCTTCTTGGCTCCATTTCACTGCTTTTGCTTTTTTTTTTTTTTGGGCGAAGGCACCCTCCAAACCTCCCCTCACAGCTGTTGCTGTTGGCAAGGCTGTTTGCTCAATGGGAGAAGAGATGGACGCCAGCATTTCTTGTGGGCTTTTTTTCTTTTCTTCTTCTTCTTGTACGAGGGCGAATGCGTAGATCTGTGGCTAGCGTGAAGCCCGCTAGGGGGCGCTACGTACCGGGCGCGCCATCCTAGCTCCTAGCCAGTCCAACAAGAGAGTATACTGAGCCTGGACCAATCAGAGATATTCAGCTTATAGATTATGTCTTCCAGCATAAGAGACCGCCATTCCCACGATGCACGTGAAGCCACAAAAGAACGAAAAACGTATTAATCGCAAAGCACGCGCTTTCATTCTATTCTGTGGGCAACTGTATCGCGGTTAGGACGCGGAAATCCTAACCAGTAGTAGTGCTCGGTATTCGTGCTGAATGTGAATGTCGTCGTGGTTAGTATCTCTTCGTTTCGTATGACCCCCCTGAAGATTTCGAAATTGCACACGCTGTATAACCTGTAAAGTTGACCGCCTTGCTATGTAGACCGGTGTCTTAGGATCTTCATAATGGCGATTTCTAAATTATATCATGTAAGTGACACTGAGTAAAGTTTATAATTCAATTTTTTTTTTAAAGCTACGAGATCAATATTGACTGTGAAAATAAATTATAGCCTTCGTGCATGTATTTTTAGTATGGCATCAGCAAAGTCAATTTTTAAACAATTGAATCTTAATCGTAATGTAATCTTAAGTACACTGCTTTGTATACTCGCACATACTTTAATGAAATTGCTAATTTACTTTGTTTTACGTGTAGAATTTAAAAGAAATTTTAATTGCAGAGCTTTAAGCACATGTAATATTTTTTTTAAAAAAAGTGATGATAATTTAGTTTGATTTAGGTGTAAAAATTGGGGGGGGAAATATTTTTCATTATTTTTCATTCACCTGACCGATTCCCTTGGGTCCCTAGGGTGACCAAGATTTTACTGTAAAATGTGGATTTACATAAAATATCAAAGTTTACAAAGGTTGAGGATTGAAGGACACCCTGTAGATTAGGCCTAAATATCTTTTCAAGCGGTACGTGACCCAGCATAGTTGGACCACAATAGGACGCTCATATTGAAGCCGGGGGTCAAGAATGCGGCAGAATGGAGTCGAGTATTTTTGGAGATTTTTGAGAGGAATACAAACGTGATGTCCTTTTTGGAGACCCTCCATTGTTTCGGCTCGAGCGTGACGTCAGCTAGCGAATTTGATAGCTTCAAGAAGGGGTTTTTAAATTGAAGAGAATTTTCAACTATCAAGTGTCTTTGACACGATTATTTTTTTATTTTTTTATTGTCGATTGTCAACGCATCGTGCCATTGCACCAGGATGGCTCTTTTTTATTCGCTTAATTCGCACCTTTTTCAAAGGCTTTTCTTACTTTTAATTGGGTCTTGTTTTCGTAACAAAAATTTTTACTTCATGGAGGTCGCACCAAAATAAGATTCAAGTACGGGATTATGACTATGAATTTTGACTCCTAAAAGGATACCTCCCCCCTCGCCCCATACAAAAAAATACATTTTTGCTTCAAATACTTATTATAATTGCAATTTTTTCCTTATGCAGAATTGGTGTTATTTTTTATGATATGACATTTCTAAAAAAACAACATTTATGAAAAAATGTTTATTTGTATGAAAATGAAATAAACTTGAAAAAAAAACGTTATGCAACCTTTGATGCCCATTTTCGGAGTTTCATTGAGAAAAAACTTGTCAAACATTCAATAACATTAGGACTTGGGTCACGAACTGTAGTTTTTTGGGGCTAGTAAATAACGTGTTGTTGACATTTTTATATCCAAAAAACTACGTTTGGAGCAGAAACTCATCGAGTGGTCAACTCGCTAGGGGCGCGTGCCTAACAGACTGACCATCATCTTGATTTTCCTTTTTTGGCCACGTGCTGGGCAGGGTCAGCCTGTCGTGATTGGAGGTCGGTGCTATTGGCCGCATATATCAAGTCCTGTTTGCGTTTTGGGCCTTAAGTGGCCGAAATCCGAGCCTTAGTCCCCTTGTCTTAATCCCACAAAGCCTCAAAGGGCCCTTTGTGTCCGCCTCGTTTGCCAAAGGTGTTTGTAATTCGCCGGTGTTTACAAGGTGCACACCTTTCCACCAGATAAGAAGTAGCTGCATGGGGGCGCCCCTCTCCCTCCAGTCTAATTTAATTGTACAAAATGTATCTCGACTGACATTTTAACCTTATCAGGCACCGGCATCTCTTTTCACCACCTTTGTAGTTTACCTTCGTGTTGAACGTGTCCATGGCACAGAGGACAGGTGAAACCATGCTAGGCTGCTCTGTCATCTCTTAAGCAACTTAGATTATAAAGGAAATTCAATTCAACTCAATACCCTACTATCGGTAAATATTTGCCATCCCTGATGAAAAGATCAGTATGTGATTATAGCCTACTGATATCACTGTAACATTTGTGATATCCCTATGTTTCTATACTGATATCTCTATGTATATATGTTTTTTTCACTACTGATACCAGCATGCTTAGCGATATCAGTATTATAGTGGTTTTTTTTTGGACTACTAATATCAGAATGGTTAGTGATATCACTAAATTTTGCACTAATATCACCACATATAAGTATATTTGTACTGATATTCAATTCAACTCAGTAGCCTACTAACAGCAAGTGATATGCCATGTGGTAGGGGGTGTAATCTCTCAACCCATGTTATTCTTTTCATTATTCAACTTGGTGGTCAGCATCATCATTGTCAAGCTGAATTTCTATCTGATGGCATGTACAAGAAACATTGCTCGGATTTCCACAGGTGGATTTGAATGTAAGGTTCTGCCACCTCGGTGGTTTCGTTTAAAGATGTCCTTCACCAAATTAGTATTCCCATCGAGGGGTAACATCTCTTAAAATTGCGTACACTTAACTGTGGACTTCAGAGACTGCAAACACTTCACAACTTCGGTGTAAAGTCAGGCTGATTATCGGTGAGTTACGAAATACGTTATTGGAAGTCAGCTTAAAGTGCCATTAAATTCAATGAAGTCCCAACTGAAGTTATTGAAATCTGTGAAGTTAGCCTTTGAAGGCCAGCGAAATCCCTGAAGTCTAGCTAAGCTTGGGTGGGTGGTGAGACAGATGCTGGTCAAGAAACTTAAAATGCTGTTTTAGTTTTTCATCAAATTTCGGATATTTTTTGGCCTTTACCCCTTCAGTCGCAGTGTCGCTCTCACTGGAGACCCTAGATCATTTGGGAAACGCTAATCTCGGTGGTATTTACCGACGACGAAAAACAAATTAAATTTCTTGTTTTGGAATGGTTAGCATTTTGGAACAATGTCTGGAGGTGACCCCGTACTCGTCTTTAAAAATATTTTTATCATTTCTGGAGAAAAAAAAATGCTGTTGACAGGTCCGTCAGAGCTCAACATCTCTATTTTTAAAGTTTGGCTGACAAGAATATACCCTATCAATTTTGCTATTTTGACAGGGTCTCAAATTTTCTTTGTTTTTATTTCAAACTGCTGCCTCAGAAATATCTTATTAGTGCGAACGTTTTGGCGTTCATGTCAACAAGTTTGTTTTTTAATTACATTTTTATATTACTTCCTATTTATTTAAAGACTCGACCGTTTATCATTTCAGGAAAAAGTCAGACGTGTTTATATTTTCAAAAGACTGTAGTTTGTCTTAATTTAAAACAAATTTTTACTTTTTATTGTTCCTGTTTTGGTGTTCATCCCATGCTCGCAGATATATATTTTTTAAATTCTGTTTTTAATTTACTTTTATTATATTCCTAAAAAACCAACAACTATCATTTCCGGAAAATTTGAAATATTTTGTCTGAATTTACTTTCAAACATCCCCAGAAATGACAAATTGGCTCATCCTATATAGTAAATTTAGGGACATAATTGAATATCATATACTTAATTTGCACCCATGTTAACAGGCTGTAGTTTATTTCACTGATTCATTCAACGTTTATTTAGATTACCCATGTTTACTTTCATTTAATATTAGGATTTTTTTCAGTGTCTAACGAGCATCCTAACCATGTGGCCATATTTGACATCTGTCCTTCCAATAATAATGCAAAATCCAGAAATGTTCATGATTTAAGCAATTTAAAATAACATGCATGTTGTTTTTTTTCCGCTAAATAAGTCTCTTGTACGATCGCTTTATGTATATACAGCAATAAAACTACGCTGAATATTAACTTCTCTTCTCAGAAATGATTTTCTAATATAAAATTTTACGATCAAAATCTGTTGGCCTAGATTTGGACCATCCCTCCTCCTCCTCATCCAGTGTCCACTTCACTGTCTTGAGATTACTAGTGAATGATGGTGAGTGAGCACACGCTTATGTTTACGTCATTTGATAAGTGCCAAGGGTGACCCCTGTTGGCGGATCCCCGTAACCCCTACCTCGGGCCATAAGGGGGAAGGGAGGGGCCGAGCTGATTTAAAGAGAAAGAAGTGAGTACAGGAAGTAGATAATGAGCTCTAATTAGTCGAGGGATGGAAGGCCATGGGGGTGAAACTATAATTATACAGAAGAATGACGATATGCTCGACGCCATCTTGAAATGTGATGGCAAATTTTGCAAAAAAAAAACCTCCCTCCTGGGCCACAAACCCCCTAAAAAACTTATGAATGAACTGGTTGGCTACTGTGTTACAACCATTCATTGTTATCTATAACATGTGAAATGAAAAGGCGTTTTTAAGTGGTTCTGTCCTTCTTGCTCCTTAGTTTTGGTGTCGTAGAAGTGACTTCTTAATGCATTCTTCTCAAGTTGAATTTCAACATGTGGTCATTTTTGGCCATCGTGAAATTGTGACATATTCATGGCTTTCGTTTCTGAACCTTTTTCGTTGATTCTAAAATTATTTCCACTGATTTGTGTCATGGCGAAATGTAGGAAGGGAATTTTAAAAGGAAGTAATTAAATAAAGAAATTGGACGAATAATTTTATTTTTATAAATCTAAAAAATCTAAAAAATGCAAATACATGTAGGATTAAAATGAAATCACAATAAAACTAAAATTTTCACTTGTTCTTTGGGGTTGAATCGGAATGAGTTTTTCATTCGATTTTATTAAAATTTGTTTTTTTAGAATTTGCCTCAATTTTCGTTTATCTACATGTTCATGTTCGAGTTTTTGGTTTCACATGTTTAGCGTTGGGTCTAATTTTCCAGACACGATTCTCAATTATTAAGTCCAGAATTTTAATTTCGATAGCAAATCGCTTAATCGCTTAATCTTTCATCAAGTATGTGTTGTCACTCGCATTTAACGAAGAATGATGCAAGTGGGCTTGGGTAAGCTGTAAAGAATTTTCTTGACACAATTTAGGGTTGGGCATACATGACTTTTTTGTTGTTTAAATTTGATAATAAAATTTGTCCAACTTTTTTTTTTTTATTTTCATGGTCAGTTGTCCATTGAGGACTGAGGAGGGCCCACTATATTAAAAGCTGCTCACGATTATCTCACGCACCTGTTTAGCCCGTCTTGTCCTATTATCTAAAAATGTCGAATGTGACGTCACCTAATCATAGGCCTAATTCGATATAGGGTACGTTATATCAGCCAAGACAAGGACAGGAAGCGGCGATTTAGTTAATTAATTGTTTTGTGTAGGGGCGAGCATCCTGCCCCTCAGGCGAGGGCACATTCAACAACAGGTAGGAACAACATGGACGCTTGAATGGCGCATAAAAAATAACACCTGAGGGCACAGGTAGCAAAAAACGTGACGTAGTAATAGTAGTAGGCCTACGTGCTCATTTTAATGAATGAATTGAGGGGAACAGACTACTATACAGGTGTACTATAGTAGTGGTTTTCCTACAAACACAAGAGGGTTGCAGGTTGCTTGCTGTTGTTGTGCTTTTTTTTGGTTTTGGCTTTGTTTGCTAATTGCAAACCTTTGTCGATTTTTTGTGCTTATTTCGCAAAAAAATGGGGATGACCCTTTATAGGCTCATGTTCGACCTGTCGCTAATTAATCCCAAAATAAAGGCCCACAACCATAAAAGATGACCTCATTTATGAAAGCAGTTTTTAGCTAATTATTTTTTGCCTTGCTCAATTCGAATTGAAATGAGCCAATCAGCGTAGCCTTGCATAGTCTTCTTTTGACATGGCGTCATAACATGGTCTATAACATTTCTTGAAGTTACAGAGAATGTTTGCATAATTAAGACATTGGGTCTAATTTGAACTAATATAAAACTTCAAGTTATCCTCTGAAAACCCCTCAAGTTCAGAAAATTTTATAGTGCGATTATGCATGTGATTTTTTTATTATTATATTTACATGCATTTAGCGTCATCAACATTTTCAAAATGACAATACTAATAAAAATTTGTTTGCAAATGCAAGTATTTTGCATTGAGTCATTTGTTCGTCTTTCGGATTATACTGGAAACAGCTCTAAATAAGATGTAGTAAATCCCATACGAATTTCAAAAACTAGTCGTGTGGTTAAAATTGAAATAATCTGGGAAGTCAGTTAAGTTCGTGAGTCGAGCATTTCCTACATGCAATATATTGTGGTTTATCTAAATTTTTCAGACGTTGAAAAGGAAACACAGGCCTAGAAGGTTTAGCAGAAAGAAAAACTTGTTTTTAGGCCTGGTGCAAATTCCTCAATTAAAACTGAATTTAATTGATACAAATTGAAAATTGACGATGCGTATCTTTGAAAGTCGACTGACAGTAATTTTTTGCTGCTATTGTAGGCCCACGGAATTTATAATCGGTCCAAAACAGGTTTTTTGGTTACGTTAGACCTACGTGAGCGAGATATAAAATATGAATTTATTTTTGTCATTGTTAAGGCTCTTGACCCTCAAGACAAGTTCAAATAGTGCAATTCAGGAGTTCAGTAATAGGGGGTTAATTGCTTTCCGTTGAAAGGGTTTCACTTAGTGATAATGACCTACTGTTGGGTCACTTTAATACGTTGCAAACGTCACCCTTTTTGCCAAAAAGCGTAAGTCAAACAATATGCAATATTTGTTACTCTTAAACTTCATATCTTAACCAAATGGTATGATCTACTAACTACTGATTAGAAATCGACATTAGCATCGACTTACATCATTTCGTTCGATGCGTTTATAGTTTAAATAAATTTACAAAATATCTCTTAATATTTCCATAAAACTCAATGCTTTTCAGAAAAACATCTTCTACAATAAAGTAAAACTTCACTACAAAGCCCCCTGTGGGCACTCCTGGCTTGTTGCTATGTGTTAGTGAATTAAGGCTGACAGATGAGGTCGTTTTGGGGTCAACTTCAATTTACCTCTCACTAGGGAGCCCCACTGCACACCCGTATAAATTGCGTTGTAGTTTGATAATTACAACCTGAGGCCAAGTTGTATTTTGCTGTAAATTGATATTTAGAAAAAAGATAGTTTTTAAAATCTTGATATTTCTGTATATCAGGTGTCAAAATTAATAATAAAAATAGTCACGGTATAAAGGAATAAGGTTGTGAGTTGTTACGATTTATAATCAAAAGAAACGACGTGATTTGTTTAGGCCAACATAAAAAAATACTTGTTGCTAAAACAAACTTGATTTAATATTATGGATATTATTTGATGCTGAGATCATGTTAGACATAAGCTTTAGTGTGACCCGTCTAATTAGTTTAAAAAATGAAACTCGTAAATACTCCACTTAAAATGTCAGTCTTTTTTTGGAATAAATATTACTTAGGTCAACTCAAATTTCATGTTATCATACATTTTTTTTTAATTCTGTCGTTTTAACTATTTTGTGCTACACTTTGTCACTACAATGCTTCAAGGATTTTATGAAAGACCCTAACTTACCTAATCCCTGGGGGCAGATTGAGGACAATGGTTAGTTACCGATTTGTGAATAGGGGAAAATGATGAACCCCTGTTTTTCCGTCATTTTATCCTATCTCTACTAGTTTTTCACGACCATGTTTTTCATATATTTTACTATTGCATCTTTTTTATACCCCATTTCCCCCCACGTTTTCCCATAAATTAAGAATAACCATAAGATAGCAGCGAGTGGAACCGTTGGAGTCCTGACCTCCAACCCCTGCAGGAGGTCATTTTAATAGAGGCCAGGGAGGTTCATTCTTAAATAAGCATTTTGTGCGAATGCTTATATTTTGTTTTTATCATCAGACGTCTGTCTGTCTGCTTTTCGTGTTGACATTGTTTTCATTTGCATTTGGGAAATTTTGGGACACAGGTAAATTTCGCAATAATAAATAGATTTTGATCACCACTGCGACCACCGTACATGTGTCCATATTCTGCTCTGTTCGACATATGCTTTATCGAATTTTATTGTCCTTTTCTATTCATAAAACTTGTAAATTCAGTTTATGCTCGTATTTCAGACTGGAGCAAAGTTCGTCAATTTTGTCTTGAAAACATGCCCTTTAATTTTTTACGCTCATTCTTCGCTCGTTATTTTTGCAATGATTGCATTCAAGATGAAAAATTGCTTTCACCCCATGAATAATCAGTGAAAAATGATCGTTCTGCCATGTGTTCGGTATATTTCGCCAATTTTAGATGGATTTTCAGGGCTTTTTTATCACCTCTGTTAATGGGCGAGCTAAAGGCACTCCTGCTGAAATTTGAGATTTTCAGAAAATTTCGTGCACGGAGATGATATATGGGAATGCGAATCTGCAAAATTAGGCATTTTTTTCGCACATGTTTGTATTTTACAATAATATCGTCATAAATTAAGAAGGAAAAAAAGCTTGTCATGCGTGCTACTGCCACGACAATTTCTTTATGGGGCAATTTTAAAAGAAATATTTGAAATGTTTGACGTTCTTACGGTAGTACACAATGTAAATATTTGTTTCATGAAATTTATGTGTATATCTATCACAAACGACATTCATTAAAATAATAATAAATAAAACGTTAAGCCTTTTTAATAAAATTGAAATTAGAAAATCTGTTTGCTGATGTGACCATGAAGAGTTTTGAAAAAAAAAAGTTTTGTATAATTTTACACGTATGATTTTTCTTATTAATTGTTATTATTATTTTGGGGGTCAGCTTTTTCTTGAATGAATTTTGGCTAGCTGAGAGTTGTAAGTGGTATAAAATGCCCTTTTTTTCAATCACCCTGCACCGTTATGCATATTTTCTCTCCTGTTACTGAATTACCTTTTAACATTTGAATAATTGACTAATGATCAAACCTGTTGAAATACTAGCAAAGGTAAACCTAATTTGTTTGAGGCGTGGCAGGGATAAGGTCTGGCAGGAAATGTAAACTATAGGCTTACACTAGCATTGTATTTTTTTATATTTTTTTGGGGAAAAAATATAATTCTGTCCTGAGGCTAGCCAAAGTCCACCTCCTCGTAGTCTGCATTATATAACCATGCAAGTGTACTTCCTGTCTTTTTTCTCCCTAAACTTAGCTCGCTAGGGGGAGCTAATGCCATTCCTTTTTGCGTCTGACCCAAGTTTTCTTTGTTTAGGACCGTTTTCCCACTGATGACATAATGTGTAATTCCATAGGTGGGCATGCCATCAGGAAGTTCGCCTAGTTGGGATTTATGCGAGATTTGGTGAGAAAATTAGGGAGTATTTTGAATTGGCCTACATATTCAGCAATACTTTCTGAGGAGGAGGGGGGTTTGTGATCAAGACTTGTAAATTGTGAGAGGTATATCGTACATCTTTAATTGAGTGGAGAAGGTGCTTAGTGCGAGTGAAAACCAAATATTATCTAGGCCTAATTAAACAGCTTTTGAAAGATGTCTTAGATAAGGGCACAAGCTCAAAGTTTGGGTTGTATTTGATAAGATGCCACATATACGCTGGGTTTGCTAATTACATTTTCGGGTAATTTTTCTAACCCGATAAGATTGTTTGCTTTAAATAGAATTAGTTTCGGTTTTTTTAGTTTTATCTTCTCCTTTATTGTGAAATGAACACACAGATAATGCCGATGGTTAACGACCATTCATGCATTCATAGGGAATATAATGTCCATTTATTTGCTCTTTTCATCTCAGCTGATATGGTAAACGTAATTTGTGCAGCATTACAAAAGGCTAAAATGATCTGATGTAATGATTAACCTAATCAAACGTTTTCGAGCCATTTTCCTTTCAATGCGATGACCCAAAATGATTATCTCGCACCTAGATCTGTATTAATATGGATATTCGGCCAGGTCCATTATCCTCATCTACATTCAATTTCATAAGTATCGTTATGAGACGTTTTTATCAGATTGAATTTATAGCCAAACTCCGCCCATTAGCAATCTTTTCTCTCGATAGATTTCGTTGGACTCAACCTGTCTATTATATCAGGGTCCGTTTTCGTGGTTTGCACGCTTATTTTTTGACACTAACTGTAAATTGTAAACCCTGGCCTCGAACTACTGTAGTAATTTCATCAGCCCTGGATTGCGGACGATGAATTACTGTCTTCCGTTTCATTTCTATCCCAATAAAATGCAATTCAAGGTGTCTCCCATTATTGTTACTGATCTGCTAATGCATTTCTTATTACTAAAATGGATTTAACGATGGTTACAAAAGCAACTTAACCCTGTAAATGCTGTACTAAATGAGATGTAATCCAATAGCATTTAACAACAAAATACAGCTGCTTAGCTTCGTTATATTCCATTAGTTTCATTAAAGCGTTGCGTTATCATATACAGTTAAGTGTGTTAAAAAAATTGATTTCAAGATAAATTAAAGTAGCAGAAATTATCCTTATGCTTGTAACATATTGACATTATTTTCTTTGGAATATTCATTCATTCAATATTTTGAATAAAGTAATATTTTCTTTGGAAATGATAAATTTAGCGAATATACTAATTTTCAATACAGAAATATTTTCAACTTAAACATTAATTTTCGGTGCGGCAATATATATTTGGGAAAAGCAAATTTAGTGACTTCTGATTATTTTAAAAACACAGTAATGAACACGCACTGTACAGTAATGACCTCACGAACGACTTTGCGTTTTATATTTTGCTGAAATTCGCTGCAAATTTTGGCGTTGAACGTGTGCTTCATCGATGGGGTCATTTGCCCCCTCGCGATGTTTGCACATTGGGCGGTGAACTTCAATGGGATTTCTGAAATGGCGTTTAATGCCGATTTTAAATTCAGGAGTGGTTGTCCCAAAGCCCTCCAAAAAAGCCCGGGTTAATGCGTCGTGAGCCATCGTAATGCTCGTAGGATTTGCTTTTCTCTCGCTATAAAGGTGTACTAAACGTGGCTAACTTTTAAGCCTACAATGGGTTGCTATTCAGGATTCACCCTTCGAGCTCCTATACTCCTCCATTGTTTTAGCTCTCACAGTTTTCATCTGCTTTATAAATATGGACGTCCGAGGGGGTTGCACACGTTACTTCATTGAATCAGAAGTTTATAAAAAAAATAAAACGTACTGGCAAAACAGGCGATTGTTAGATTTTGGAGGCCACGAATTATGCGCTTGGAACTTTTCATTCCCATCCCCCATTTCCAACTGCCCACTTGATCACCTGTATTTCTGGCAGCCATATTGGGAAGGTCATGTTGAACCCCTTGAGAAAATAAAATTGGTCCATATCGGAAACTATGGCGTTACTGAAATACACTTTTAAGAAAAATAAAAATTCATTGTCTTGTGGGCATGAGCTTTGTCATTATCGAGAACCTGGATCTTTCTGAATTTTTAAGGCCTAAGTCATGAAGGCGTCTAAGAAAACAATGAAAAATACGTGTGTGATTTAAGTTCAGTTATTGTTCACTGTTTTCGACTCTTTGAGTTAGGGAAAAGTCAACAGAATACTAGTCTATTAGTTTGTTCAAAAATGGATATGAAACAATTGGTCGTCAATGTCAAGATTTTTTGCAATTTTTTAGCAGTAGTTATTGATCAGTGTATTATAGCGAAAGTCACAGTATATTTAAAGTAATATTTAACTAGGTATAACTAGGACAATATTTAAACTACATATAGGTCTCTACAAAATGCAGTTTTGTGAAGTTACATGTATACAAAAGGCATTATAATTCTTATAATCGGCAACAATTTTTATATTGATACAATTGATACCATTGCCGGTGTTAATTTTGTGAGCTTCAAAATGCATGTAGACTTAAACAATATTTAATTTCAGAATTGGATTCAATGCATTTTAAACGAATACATCGAACGAATTCTAATTTCTTTTCTAACAATTTGTGGACCACAATTTTAGCCCCCATATCTTAACGAGCAAGGGCTTAAAAAAATGCACTAATTAAAGAGTCCAGTTTCCCCAACCCATGCTAAATATAACTTCGGACTTTTTTGCAAGGCTATTTATTATAAGTACTTGTTTCTGATTTCGGCGCTCGCTAACCAAGCAAGCCGCATATTATTTTTGTGTGTTAGCAACCATCTTAACTTACGAACGGCTGGCTTTAATTTTCAATTTTTAATTTTTAAGATGGCCGAATGGCTTGTCGTTCGCCGAGTGAGCTCTTGTATAAATCGTCCGTCATTTTCGCTAATTGTTTAATTGGCCGCTGTGGCGATGGCAGATGTTTATTAAACAGAATTGCTTCTCTTATAAATACTGTTGAGGGCAAACGGGGTGTACGGAGGGGGGGTAGGGTCGTGCCTCTTGCCTCAAAAAACCTGCAGTATTTAATATCGAGGTTAGCCGAATGATTAACGGCCATATTCCATCATGCGGAAAACAAATTGCTAACGGTCTGTGGGTTGGAATTCAATATTACATGTATTCATGGATTCAGATTTTTTTCGTTTGACATTGTCTTTGATCTGACCAGAGATCTTGACTCGAGTCCTCATCTTGGGCCCCGCAATTTATTTCGGTATCAATTTAATGAGGCAACAGTGCGTGCGAATATTTTGGGATTGCAGTGCGACACTTTTACATGCAATCATGACATGGTCGATGGGCCTCCCTTGTTTGGGCGAGAGGAGTTTAAGCTCCATTGACCTTGTTGGAAGGTTACAAAACCTTCCATGAGAGTGCCTGGATGGCGTAATGAAAAGCTTTTTGAGCGTATGCTCTAGTGAGGAGTTTTGTGCTTTCTCTCTTCTTATCGCTAATGTCTGTACATACATGAAGTTGCGTTAGTATTAATTAAATTTCAGCTGCTTAATCTGACCTGTGCAAAAAAAAGGTTGTTTATTGAACTGTTGTTTTTGCTTTGAAATTTAGTCTACCCGAACCCCTTTTAACTTTTAATATTATATCGTACATCTAAAAGAGTTGTAACGATGTTGTGATGCTTAATTTAACATTCACATTTCCAAATTCGCAATAATTAGGTATTCATTTTAATAGCTTCATTTTTAGCTAATTTGGGGGTGCCAAAAAGAAGCAGGGAATGCCCATGGAGGGAGGTTAGCGCTCTTAATTAACCCGGCGTCATTAAAACATTTCATTTGGTAAGATTGTATGCCACCAACCTTCTTATTTAAATCTTGGGGTAAATTTGAAATGCCTGGACGATGATTGGACGCTGGTCTTAGTTTCGCAATCTAATGTGGAGATAGGGGGCATTGGCACAACCAATGTTTTTATCTTTTCGATAAATCAGCCTTTTGCAATTTACTAGGCCTATTATAACAATCGCCGTTGTATGCATGGAAGTCATAACCCCCAAGGAACCAGGGTTTTTGGCTTTTCTCGAAAACTCCAACGTTAGTTATAAAAATACGTTTTTATTAGAAAATGCAGCGAATTGCCAGCGATATAAAAATGGCTGGGCCTCGGGTCGTAAACTTTAAAAAAGTCGTTTTAACGTCCATTTATAAACAATGTTGTTTTATTTTCTTGATACGGAGGGAAAGAAAGGCAATTTTTATGCTCTACCAATGCGCTGAGAAATATAATGCCAGGGACTGGAACTGGGTCTAGCTGCTATTTAAGTATGCAAATTTATTTAATGCGCCTGGAAGTTTATTAAAACTGTTATTATGAATGGAAACAATATCGCTGATGGAGAGGCCACCGAGTGGTGCTTATTTATTTACTACAAGCAAAGTAGTAAACAAGTATTTCATAAAAGTTACTACCGTTTTTAAAATTCGTCAAAACATCTGATAACATCTTACATGTAGGTTGCCTTTTAAATCCTAAGATATCATTGTTGTTAAACTTAGCAAATTTTGAAAATTCATGCATAACGAAAACCAAAAGTAAACTACCTGCGTGTGGAGTTTCCTGATGTGGCCTGATTGTTTCAAAACAGTTTCGTAATTTAGTTGCTTTTAAGCGTTTTATTAGCTAGTCAATTTGACAAATTGAATTTAGTTTATAACTGCGAAATAAATGTACAAAGAAAACTAATAGTCAAACAAATTAGCATACGTAATTTAGTAGGAAAAATTGTTTCCTGTTTGCTGTTTCAAGAAGTCATTTTCAGCTCATCAGTGTTTTATGAAACAGATAATGCAGGTTAGCTATAATATACGGCCACTCTCTTCGATAAAAGTGCATTTTATTGGCAATAAACAGCGATATTTGCTGTCAGAGAACTTAACAAATGCCAGTATGCATGAGAGGAGAGCTGCTCTATCTACTTAGCTAGAAATCCAAAGCAGTTTGACCCATACTGCATTTTTAAAAGGCGAAACATATTACTGTTCTTTTTAATAAGTACATTTCAAAGATGAGCCCTATTCATTGCCTCAAATGGTGTCAAAATTCTTTTTTTTTTAAACAGCTAAGTGTAAAACTTCCTTGCACGCATGCCAACTATCTGGCTGGAATGATATGGCAAAAATAAGGCTTTTGGGGTCCTCAATGCAGGCTCACGAATCGACCTGCAGCTAGGATTTTCCTTAATACGATTTCTAAAACTGCAAGGACTTCGATCACTGTAAATATTGGGCATGAAATACAACCACTAATAAGGGACATGGTCCTGCGATTCAGCTGCCATGAGTGTGCTTAATTTATGATATGGCAAAATAAGGTGCGGTGCCTATTTTTTATTACATTTTCAACAAATGGTTTCTTTTTTTTTTCCTGGAGAGCCGGCATTCACTGGGCCGTGGATATCCATCTGCCATACTACCTGATAAATGCCCAAAATCCTTGATTTTTTTTTAAAAGGTCAAAATTGCACGCACGCATAGCGCTGCAGAAAATTGCGCGGTGGCCTCTGGTTTTGAAAACAAGACTGGTTTTGGTTTTAAAACCGCGAAGCGAGCAATTTTCAACACATTCCCGGATGCCAATCACCACATAATCACACCTGATATTTATATCCTTGCTTCGTTATCTCAACTCATAAATATTACGATTTTGACGCTTCGTTTTGTGAACAATTGAACGCACTTTCAAATTGCCTAAATTTATTGCAATTTCTCTTGGATTTCTAAGAAGGATAGCCTGAAAATACAAAAGCCATAAATTCACTCCAATCGAACAGAAAATGTATCGTGCTTCGAAAAAAGTACGCAGTACATCATTGCAACTCTTTTAAAACATAAAACTTTGTACTTCCTATAGAAACGATTTTAAAGCGACAGGGGTGCAGGTGTCCCCAAAAAATGCACATTGTTTACCGTTGTTTTAAGGCTTTTCACCTTACGTTTATTAGGCATTTTAGTTAAATTGGGCGCATTTTAAAGTCCAATATATCGTTCACCAAACGAGTCATTCCGATTTTAAATTGGATATGTACTTGCTTAACCATTACAAAATACATTTTTAATGCTTTTGGTTGGGCCAGCTTCTTTGCTCTAAGGTGTATTTTGCTTAATGTTCTACGTTAATTGAGCGGATTTGAGTGAATTAAGAAGAAAAAGTGAACGTTTTGAAAATAATGGAGCTAATGGACAAATTGCCAACTGAGTTAAGAGCTTTCTCTTTGATTCTTCTCTTCCCCTCACTCCTTCTTACCTCCACGATAAATCTGACGCTAATTAAACTTAAATCGAGATATATTTGTACATCCATTTTGTCATAACAGCGAAAGTTTCAAAAGATTTCGTCCATCATTCCATAATCCAATTAACAGACGCTTTTGTATACAAGCACTTCGTCTTCGGTGTCATACACCGTGTGTGTAATGTAGTAATGTAATGGTGCTGCATCAATATCCTTATCCTAATTACTTATTTTTAATTTTGCAGATGTCCACAACAAGTGTTCATTGCACTCACTTCGCTCGTTGAGGACCGGTGAGTTGTCATTATTTATAGCGCTTATTAACAGTTATAATTAAGAAGTAAAATTGTTTTCTGCGAAATACCTGTCGTTGGAATTGGTCAACCGGAGTGGTTGCCAAATCTCTCTTTAACCGTGCTGCAGTGCATCATCATTATCTGCGGCGATAGATAGCGTGTTAGGGGTGTGTGTTGCACTCAACTTTTGTCTGGTCATTTGCAACGGCCTATTAATTGCCATTCCGTGATTTTGGTTAATTAATTCTGCGATCCGTCTGCAGTTGCTTAGACGGTGTCATCACTGGTGCCAGCAACCTGAAAAAACGGTTGTAAAATATGAAGAAGTGTCAAGCAGAGGAGCGTATTTGGCGGACTAAAACAGTTACTGATGATATCTCTCTATAAAATTGTTTTAATCTAAGAATCACTTTTAATGAAAACCCTTGCAACCGACCGCAAAACTCAGTGAGTTTGGCATCTTCGCTATGCCTCTGAACATATTTAGCATAGTGTTTGCGAACGGGTGTACAAATGATTCATTGTTTGCCTTGAAATTTAACACAGATCATTATCAAATTAACTCGGATGGTCAAATTACAGGCCTCGCCAGCTTTTCAGGGAGATACCACTGGGGTTGGTGCATAGAGCATTTCACCTCGCAATTTAGAAATTTAAAAAAAAAACATGCGTTTTTTAATTGTGTATGGCTGTTAACAATTCTTGGAACGGTCGTATTATATTTGCAATTAAAGCCGGCCGAATCGAAATTTACTTTAAAACAAACACATATTCAGGTCACTGCCTTTGAAAATATCGCCACGGATCGTCTACTTTCCCCAAATCCACCCCCTAACGAAGCTAAAAAAAAGAATGAAAAATCGTCAAAATATTGCAATACTCGGTGTCCTTATTTGCGCCAGGTAAATGCCATATTGACTACCTGATACGGGGCATTAAAGTCATTATTGGGGAAATTTATTTAAACGTGTTTGGTTAAGTTGTTTCGCTTAGCGATTTTTTTTCGGAAAACTGATTTCCTAACTTCACTAAAAATCCGGGTGAAAAAAGTACAAAAGTATATAAACCATATGTGTACATACATATATATGACTCCATATATGGTTACACCAGAAAATGGTCACAAATGGATCTATATAACCATGTATGCCCATTGATAGCTACAGTATATAGGCCTACATGCACTCTTTATATTTACAAACATGTACATGTCCATATACTATTTATGCCTTTGCATATGATATGTCAACACGTTTACAGATATGGTCATACAGTATCTCTATGTCCATACTTGAAAAATATACTAAAGTAACTTGCATTTTTACATGTACATGTGGCTTTATCTAAACTTGCCAAGTATGGCGATAGCAACATATGGCCTTATGCGTAGCCTTTTATGGCTAATACATAATCAGTTACGGCTTATATAACCGCATGTATGACTATTGAACTTTCCCACCCTTGAACGTAATACTTCAGGGGTTTGTCGATCAGTTAAATGTTTTTTTTTTGTGGTAATGCATTATGCTAAGATCTGTTGATAACCCATTGGAAATAAAACTTGTTATAAAATTGATATCATTATTTACAAAAGTTATAACACTGCATGTCAAAAATCCTTAAAATATTTCAGCCATTGAGAATTTGTTGAAATATCATTGATTTTTCAATATTCTTTTCAAATCCTTTGTACACCAACGAGTAGGCTATCATCTGAGCTGAAACATTTTTTTAGAAATTGGATTTTGACGCTCCCTGTAGAAAAGGTCAACATGTCCAATTTGCGCAGGTGTCCGTAAATGCTGCTATCATGGCCGATGTGGGTGGCTCGATGAATGCCTATAGACCTCATAAAACGTAATTTTTCACCCCCTTTAATAATATTTGCTAATAAAAAGGCGCACGATTTTCCGAGTAATTATGCGCGATTGCATTATTTATTTCTCGTATAAAATGGGCTTTTTATTTACCTTTGTTATTGACACGAGTGTTTTAACGCCCCTCTAGTGTTTTCCTTTTGTAAACGTTGTGTCCACACACGTACACACATGTGGGCCACCATTATTCGTGATTTCTCTCCAATTTCAAAACCTAATGTGTTTGAAATGCTGTCTTTGGGGTTGGTTTTAGTGGAAGAAAAAAAAGCAGCCACACCTGTAGGTTTTATTTTCCCAAACACCAGTTCCGGGATAAATTACTTAGCCAATGCTTACTTTGTGAGTTTGGACCTCAGTTCCCGAAACCTATTTAATTCGACACGGCACAATACCCTAGTATAGTTTGAACCTTTTTTTTTTTGTGTGTGTGGCTATTTTTAGAGCAAGGGGAGGTACAAATAGTCTTATTATCAAATATCGAAGAAGTGAATAAATTAAATCGTGGACCTTTTTGAATTTTTATGCGGACGAATGGGATCCACAATCTACTGTATATTAGATCTGGAAAACCTGGAATTGTCAGGGAAGTAGAAACAACCTGGAAAAGTGAGGGAAATTTGAAATTTCCATGCAAATGTCAGGGATGTTTTCATCAGCTTTATCAGCGACGACTTTAATTTGGTGTTTCAGGAGCAAACACTCAACACAAAGAGCTATGGCCAATTGTGCAATGATTTCTAATTCGTTCTAACGTAAATTCCCAATTAGAGTGAATTTTCAATCCACAATGAGGTGCTTGTTGGTAACTTATGCCATGGAAGTAATTAAAAACGTTTTGAAAAATATCATTTCAAAGTTTGCAAGCTTTCAAATGATAAATGAAAAAATATCATTAATTGGTAAATTGTTTTAATTGTATTCTACATGTAGTACCATTTTTGATGAAGTCAGGGAATGTCAGGGATGCTGAGAATTTAATTTCGATGGGAACCCTGTATAGAAAATAATAAAATAAAAATTTGTATAGAAAAATGGTATAATCAGTCGCCGAACTCTTCACACCCATAAATATTGTTACAGCAAAATGCCGTTGATTGTTACAACACGTAGTGAGACATCTGCCTTCCATCTCCTCTATAATTACCCCATCAACACCGTCGTCCCCTAACCGATGTTTAGTTCCATTTTGCATATGCTATATGCCGGGTAAACGGACAAAACATCGCTTATTAAGAGTGCTGTTCACGAAAAGTGACCGCTAACTGTCCTGATGTTTCCATCGGGAAACCCATCACCTTTCGGTGCGGCCAAGGCTGCAATTTCATACCTAGGAAAAGCCCCTGGATTGAGTGCAATTTTGCGGCTAATTAGTCCTGTTTGACATTGCATCTGGTTGTTGTTGAATTCCCGCACGCGTTTACCCTCTGTCAGGTGGGTAACAGTTGGTAAGCAAGCCAGACTCGTACCCTATTTTAACCATTGGTCTCTTGTTTTCAATATTTGAAACTTGGTGCAATCAAACGTATTTGTCGTTTTTGTTGTCAAATGTTTGGCTGCTTACAATGAGAGAGACGGATAATCGGAGTTGGACTTAATTTAAAGTCATGGTCAGTTTGCAGGAATTATTTTGAGCATCTTTCTGAATCCGTTTTTAAAAGTTCTGCTGCACATCCGTCTCCATTGTCAACAACAGCATCTGTTTGCTTTTTAACTTTTCCAGTCATTATTTTCCGAGTTTTTCCACTTAGATTTCGCTAAAGTGTCTCGGATTTCAATCTCGTTTCTCGGAAGGGATCTTGGCGAAAATTGCCCGGGCTTTTCACAGAGCACGATTCGTTAACTCAATTTCAAACATTGTTTTCCATCTCATGCAAAGCTCCAAATTGAACTCTTTATCTAGCTCGCATAGTACTCTCTTGTTTTAAGTCAACAACCACTAACAGTGTTTGCTTTTGAATAACCCCTCTTTTCTTTCTCTTTTGCTATTTAACCCCCACTTTATTCACCCTTCTCTTTTGTAGATTACTTTTCGCTATAGTGCCGATACCCCAATATTTCTTTTGGCACATTTCTCAAGTTGCATGCGTGCAATTTGTGTTACGAAACAGCCTTTTAATGCACGTCCTGTTTGAGTCTGCTCTTCAATTGTATTTTGATTTTGATAAGGACTCCTGTACCATCAGCCATAACCTGCCATATTATTCAACTCGTCCAGAATTTCTTGCAATGTTCTGTCACCCCATAACGTCAAGATGTTCTTCTGTTTTCAAACAAAAATGCTCAGGGTATATGCTGTACAAAGCGTTCAATATCTAATAGTCTTGAAACATCCGTGCTTTGAAATTCATGCCTAACCTCGAATTGTCAGGGAACTTACATTGACAGGAATAGTCAGGGAATATGAATTTAATTTGAAAAAGTCAGGGAAATTTCACGTATGAATTGAAATTGTAGTCTATTGGGATTAAAAGATATAAAAAATGTCAAGATATTGACATTATTTATCGATCTTTAGCAGTTTTATGATTACCAATTCTCTGCCCTTTGATGCCTTTTGGAATCAAAGCCCAAGTAACGTTTTTTTGGAAATATTGAAAATCTCTATGGTGGTCAGGGAATTTTTTTCAAAAAACTGTATAGTCAAGAAAGCTGAACAATTTTATTTTTGAGCGAGCCCTGACAGTGCGCAGTTGAGAAAACAACATAGTTTAGAGAATAGTGTCGTGCCAAAATGCATAATTCCAGTTATTGAAAATGAAAAACAGTCGATTTTTGAGAAACTGGCATTAGTCTTTAAAAACAATTTTAGGTTCCTGACAGGTCATTGATTTTGCACAACACGATCCCTTAGGCATCCTGAACCGACTTTTCGCCCAGCCCTCGTTTAATATTTCACGGATAATTCCAGGCGCCCAGATGAAAGCCCCGATCTTTTTGAAAAAAATATTCATTTAAAAATCTGCGCTGGTGAGGAGCGCAACAGCGATCGAAGCCATCAGTTTTCAATTTCTGTGTCGCATTTAAAAATTCTCCGGGTTGGAAGATTACCGAGAAAATGCAATAATGAGTCAATTGCTGGCCCATTTTGTGTTCGGGGGTAATGACGATCAAATTGGTTTAGAGCTCCGTTTGCCAGAGTGCGAGGGGCGCCCCTGGGCCCCAAGGGCTAACTCTATTAGCACCGTTGCGCAGCGTTATATGCGAAAAATAACAGATTGAAAAGCAGAGGAGAAAACTCAAGGGGAGGGGAAAGGGGCAGGGGGTAGCCGCCATACTACACACTCCGCTCTCTACGTGCATTATTATTGTTATTATGATCATCGGTGGCAGTGGCACACACTGGGGTAGTAATGAGACCCAATAGGCCTCATTTTTTGTGGGCTTCACCTCCACATGCGCGCTTCGTCTTGCCACTCTTTTATTTTGGGTTTTCTTCAAACGAGGACCACTTGTTGCTTGCGGTGGTTTTGTTGCCAACCAGCTACCAGGAATTATCTTCATTTCGGCGAAATTTATACTCTTGTGCTCGGAGTGGCGAGAAAGTGGCATTGCGAGGACGGAGATATAGATTTCAGCGATCAGGAAAATTTAAAAAATAGAGATGCATCTGGAGTTGGTAAATTTCTGCAACGATCAGTAAGCACCGTTCAATTAATTCGGTAATGCATGGAAAACGCTAACGCAGCTTAAGTAACCAGAAAGACAAGTTTTGTTTGCTGATTCAGAATTTTGTTTATTTTGTAAACAAACAATTCAGAACAATTGTTTCAAAAACAACGCTGAATGAATTAATGAAATTAACGTAATACACACAACACACTTGCGAGCGAAGAAACTGGTCCACCTAAACGTATTATAGAATCGATGCATTTTGTATCCAATTATTATTTAAAATCGGAATGGCTCGTTTTGTGAACATTTTAAAGCACTTTCAAATGCCCTTACATTTACTAAAATTTCGCAGGAGAATAACCTGCCATAAATTCACGTCTATTGTACAGAAAATGTAATTTTATGGTGCTTCAAACAAATTATGCACAATATTATCTTTTATCTGAGAAGGCCAACATCGCAATCGCATTCCGTGCATAAACTTTTTTACAGCGATGTCAGTAAAGGCATGCAGATGTCCCAAACAATTCAAATGGTGCACTGTTTGAAGACTTTTCACCTTGATGCATTGCACGTACTGCTGAGAATTGGTAAATAATGTCAATACCTTGACATTTTTTATATCTTTTAATCCCAATAGACACCCAATTCCCAATTCATATTTGAAATTTCCCTGACTTTTTCAAATTAAATACATATTCCCTGACTATTCCGGTCTGTGTAAGTTCTCTGACAATTCCAGGTTTTCTATGAATACCAATAGGAACCATGGTAGAACCATTTTGAAGACCAATAAATTGTTTACAAAACGAGCTATTCTGGTTTTGAACTGGATATTTGCTTGCTGAACAAAATCGTTTTAATACCTTTAGGTGGATGAGTTTCATTTTCTGACACACAGTGTACGAGCCCCATAACCATGGCGTATCATCGCAACGTCCTATAAAACTAAGGTTTCTCGAACCTCTCCCATTTATCCCCACCGCAGCTCGCCCCAAAAAACAAACCCCAGAGAAACCCCAACGCAGAAGCGTAATAACGAAAACTGGCGAAATTTGGCAACACTTCAGTGAGTCACCCCACCAGTGACGTCACCGCCAGCTAACCATGAATGAACCCTCCTATCCGAAACCCAGCTTATTTCATCCCCGAAAGAAAAAAAAGTTTTAAAAAAAGTACTTTTTGGTGGCTTTCGTTTTTTTTTCGGGGTCGGTTTTGGTGTCGTAAGATCTGTATTGGTCGGTTGCTCTGCCTCCATTGGTCGAAAGCTCGCATGAATGGCGGCGGAGGAGGCATTGAGTGAGAAGGTCAAGACGGAGGAACAATGTGCTCAGACTGCTGGGTGCCAAAATGTTAAGGAAAAATAATGCCATAATTAGTATTTACGAGAGGAGAAAAAAAAAACCTCCTTAGTCCTTACGAGACGAGAGTGGTGAAGCTGTGTGGTGTGCGTGGAGTGGAGACTAGCCTCCCTGCGTCTTTGCTTTTGCTTCGCGGTGAGACGCTGTGACGGGCGTCGGAAACGCATCTCATGGTAAGACACCAGTTTCTCATTTCACGGAGAAGGACGGAAATGCTGCGC
The DNA here is from genome assembly GCA_034700785.1 of Rossiulus vilnensis. Lineage (NCBI taxonomy): Eukaryota > Metazoa > Arthropoda > Diplopoda > Julida > Julidae > Rossiulus > Rossiulus vilnensis. The sequence continues at coordinate 5,555 of JAQIXS010000294.1, read as the reverse complement.
TTCAAATTTCCACCTCATAGTTTTCGTCCAACTTTTTAAAAATTTCTTCAGTTTCTTCCTTGATCTCGGAGTGCTTAACTAAAACAAATTCGGAATCGAACGCCAGTTTTGGAATGCGCAGAAAATGGAACGCTCGCGTTCTATTCTGGTTTCCATTCCGGTAACCATGGAAACCACTCGATGTGGAACCACGCTGGATTTGAACCGTTTTCGAGTTCGTTGTTTTAGAATTACATGTAGGCCTACGTTGTGTGCCAAAATTTCGAAAGCCAACATTATTATTAGCGAACGAAGTCAGTCTCTGCTAGAGATTTGAATTACTCGGTCTTCGCGCTGTGGAAGCAACTCGAAACGAAACGTTTTTCAATTTGAACAGTTCGTTCGATTTCGCTTTCCGTTGTTGTAACCATGGAAACCCGTAACTGGAACGTTTTTGAATTTCAATTATTCGTTCTAATCCGCGTTCCGTTCTTGTAACCATGGAAACCCATAACTGGAACGTTTTTGAATTTGAATTATTCGTTCTAATCCGCGTTCCATTCTTGTAACCATGGAAACCACTCGAAATGGAACGTGTTTGAATTTCAGTTATTCGTTCTGGATTACTTTCTTGTTTATTCGTCTACCTGATGAAACCGATTAATCTGATAAATCACCGGCGTACGAAGTCGGATAAGATAAAGAAAATTAGCGGGTGTGTATTTACTGCTCCAAATTTTAACCAGAGCACGTGCAGGCAGGATGACCCGCATTTGAATTTTTGGATTATTGGGACCTAGACCTGGCCGAAAAAATTTCATCCGAAATTTGCTGGTCCGCATCTGCCCCCAGGCGATTTTTTTTTTTGAAAGCAGTTAGCTGCGAGGAGGGAAAAGCACGGGCCATGGATCATTCACCATCTGTGAAATACCCCCAAGGAAACAAGGGAGGGAGAGTTAGCCAGCCGAGACCAACGTGTGTCTTTCTGGCACCAGCAGTGCACACGGACTTCTTCTGGGAGTCGCTAGAAGTGAAGTGGCAGAAGCAGGTGGCTCCCAACAGACACCACCAACCTCACTCACCTCGCACCCTGGGATCAACACGGACGTCTTGCGCCGGTCTTAACATCCCTGATTCAATCGTAAGCCAAAGATTTCATCGATTTTGGAACTTCAGGCCTTGACAGTACTTGAAGAATCAGAAGCACCTGCTCAAAAAAATTTGATTTTGTGCACTGCTCACTACCTCTGGAAGACTGGTGGTTTTACACCGGCCCATCAGTGTTATGCCAGGAAAATATTCAGTTTTCGGTGTGTGTTTTATCCAATTGGCCTGATTTTGGACTGGAGACGCATTTGGAACCTCCTAGGGCAAGTTGAATTTGGAGCTGTCGAATTTGGAACAGCGAGAAGTTAATTTAACACCAGCCTGGCCCCAGCTGAGCAGTTTTTCGGACCCGGTTTGATGCCAGCCGAATTTCCCAAATATTTCCTGTCAATTTGACACTAACGGATTTTATTCGCGAGGAATTTCTGCGGACCGAGGAGCCAAAATTTCGCCCGTGCTTTTCCAATTCTTGATCGACTTTTTGATCAGTCGCTTTGACCACCTTCCCCCTGTGTCCCAAAGCGCCTAGACGCCTGTTGCTCGCCCCACCTGCCGAAAAAACTTTTTGCCCTCTTTGTTTTACGAAGAAAACGGCTGCTGGCTGCCTCATTGATTGTATCAACGCTGGATCTTGAATTTTTAAAACAATCTGTTTTTTTTTCCTTCTGAAAATTTGCACCGGTCGTCTTATTTCTGTCGGACCTGTGCGAATGGAGTGGACGTGTGCTGCTTGACCTCCTAAATTGCGCCCTGAACTGCTGAAACCTCATTTGGGATTTGGGGAGTGTGTCGAGAGGTCCGCTAATACCATAGCGGCGTTTGTTTCGGGTTTTGCACCGAAAGTTTTTGCAATTTTTTCTCGTGCAATTTTTGGATTTTACTGGATTATCGCCAATTGTCTTCTTCTCCAGTGATTTATTTCCATGCATGGATCCGTGTCCATCGTCGTTGCCGGTGTATGGTAGACTGCAATGGGAATCAAAATATTAGGCAGAAGAGGTAATGTTTGTTAACAGTAATTTTATAGAACAATAGAAGTTGTGCACCTTGCGATCTCTAGATTTCAAAGTGTACCTGCGTAAACTCACTACGCGTGTATTTGTCAATGGTGTTGGAAATTCACGGACCACATCAATTGAAAATTCAACACTTTTTAAGGGACAAAGTCAGACAAAAACAACTGAAAAGTGGCATTTTCTCATTTTTGTTCTTCAAAAATCAAGATAGGCTGGATTTATAAATTGGGTACTGTATGAAGTTACACGAAAATGATTAGGGACTCGGATATATTTCGATTTTTGTGTGTGTGCAGAAATCAGAGTCATGAATCACGAAAGTTGAATTACATATAATTTTAATGTCAAAGTCAGAAATCAGTTTTGAACTTTTTGCTCGTGTCCGAGTGTTTGTGCAATCGAGCAGTATAGGTTACATGTAAAAATATTTGATAGGTCATTGGTTGTCAGGATTTCTTAGCATATGCCACTAATTTAGATTGATCTTTGAAGTTGGTCTTAAGCTGCTTAATGAACACCATTCGGTGTGCATGTGTTTTATTTGGGTGCGCCCTAATAGACTCGTGGCTTTTAAATGTTAAATGTATTAAGAAAACCTTCAGTTGATATCCTACGTGCATTATAATGTCAATTTATTTGCGTATTCACCTAAACTTTCTTAGATTTGCTTTCAAGAATAATAGTAGGCAATCAGAAAAAAATAGCTTTATGGTTTCGTTTTCGACAATTATCTACAATCAGAAAAGCTATCTTTGAAAACAAAAATAAACTAGGCCTATTTGCAATCCGTGACGAATTAAGTTATATTTGCAATATGTAGAATTGATCTTTGTTTAAAGTAAATAATCAAATTTGAGATTTTGGACATTGATATGTAATCGCATGTAGTGGCAATACCAATACTCATCAACACAATAGAAAGTGCAACCCTTTGGATTAGAAATTTCCAAAAAAATTCCAAAAATTGAAACCAGTAGTTAAACATTTGCCTCTTCGCATAGCAATGCCTTCTACCTTAAATTAACTAAATGAGCCTCATGGCTAAGTAAGTGCTTTTTGAATAGTTTCAGATGCATTTGAAGAAAGGTATTCCCAGAGTAATATATTGCGCTAAAGATTATGAAATTGTGCATCCATGCAAATTTTGTTTGTGAATTTGTGTTATATCAACCTTAGATGTATTAAATCAATCGCTATGAAATAAGTTAATTTGCTTAATCAGTATAAAGCAGTCCTTTTGAATTCGTGCTACTAGCATATGAAACTTTTCGGAAAATTAACTACATATGAAAAACGCATTTTTTTGGTAAATGGTTATTTTTTTATCTAATTAGTGTGTGTGTGTGTGTAATTTTAACGGTGTTAATGCAATGGCTGACTTTAGTAAACAACCACAATTTATCCGCAACTTAAATTTTATTTATTTGAATTATAATTAATTTGAAATGTAGGCCTATTTGAAGGATGTAGAAAGCGTCAGTATTAACCCCCTCTATGCCTTTGCACAAGTTTGTCGTAAAGATTCAACACGTGTCCTAAAAATTCTTGGCATAGAAACGTAAAAATTCATTTCCAATCGCACTTGTTTTAACAAAAGAATTTTCGACAAACTGAAACGTGTATTTGCAGTCAGTGTGTGCGCCGTATTCAGTTTCTGCTCAGAACTTGGTGAATGCCATTATTTTATTAAGGGGCTAATATCGTTGGGCTGACATGTGAGGCTATGTGCTGCAATTTAAATTTGATTGATGTTTTATCTAAACAATGCAACTGCGCCACATACGCACTCGAAATAGGCCTAGTCCAATTTTCGACCATAATTAATTTGACCTCTAGCAAATGCGAGCATTATAAACGTTGTGTGTAGTGTGTGCACCCTGCTTTTTACACTCGTGCTTTTTTTATTTCGGTCCCATCGATCAGTTTGTCACGGTCCGTAACCATTTAGCATATAATTTGAAAGTGGAGGGATTTCCCCTTAATCCGTCCTGTAATTGACGGAGAAATTATCGTTGATGATTTTCATCTGGGTTAACGGGCTAATTACCCCGCAAATTTCTAGTTTTGAAAAAAGATAATTCTTAAGAATTAAAGGGGGATCCATATTTGAGTTAAGGAGACGTCCCCCTCGCCCAAATTGGGGTTACCCCTCTAACACATAAGCCTAAATGATGCAATATTAGTTAGGCATGAAAAATAGTTTTAATTGCTCACCTAATGCTTTTTAATGCGGGAATTAATTGCTTGAGGTCGTTTTAAAATGGATGGAATTATTAAGGCTTTGCAGAAGATAAAACAATGCGTTTATTGTAATGCCTGCCTGGTACTTAGTAGGCCTACCTGTACTTGGGCGCTGGTCAAGCTCTTCGATATTCAAAAGCATTCATTATTTTTAATGCCGGCTCGACTTCAGCATTTGCTTAAACTAACTGAGCATTACTTATTCGGATGTATCAGCATGCACTTTAAGAAATATAGAAATGCTTCAAATAATTCATTAAAATCAATTTTAGGAAATGAACTTCTGGTAAGCCAACCTTAAGAACTTTGTAACGTTTATACCAAATGTTCGAATCTCGCGAGAACGATTATGTGAAAGTCACAAAATTATCATTCAGTCATAAATAAGCTTCCAATAATTCTTTTTCTTGAATCTTCCATGTTCACTTAAATCAATTTTAGCAAATAAACTTGCTCAAATCTGGCAAACTGCAGTTCATCAAAATTCGCAAATAACTCCTTCAGTCATACTTTAAAGGCCTAATTTTAAGCATCCGTTTAACCAAACTGAGCGTCTTCTATTGAGAATTTGAGAATGATTGCCCAAAATACCTCTTTATGTAAAACCACTTGTCTGTTATTTGTATGCCTCTGATTGGTTTGGAGTTCGGTTGATCAGTTATTTTGAGGATGCCGTCACTGTTTGCTTTGTCAGATGATGTAAAGGAGCTTCTTGACCACTTGCCTAATGTCTATTAAAAAGCAGATTTGCACTTCCATTTTTTAATTGTTTGCAGCCGACGAAACAATGCGTGACTGGCGCCACCAGCGCATTATTATCGTTATTATTGGACCTATTGTTTCTTCACATTAGCTTTTTCTCGTCGATATTTTATCTTGGTAAAATTCGCCCCCACCCCCTACCACTTAATTGTCCACCATGTTTAAATCTGGTGAACCTGCTTTATTTGTTCATTGGCCAGTCTGGTTGCGTGCGGAGTGAGGGTCACTCGAATGAATCCATCCGAAGGCCTTCTGGCCATGAGAGATATTAGTGAAAAAATGCCTTAATTGCTAATTAGCAGTGCATGGTTTCACTATATGCAGAGTTGTTTTTGGCATTCAGGCAGATGGTTGTTGTTCATTGGACCAAATTCAAAGGAGTTGTTCTCACGGTCATTTATCCCCCCCCCTCCCCTTTGGATGTTGTTTTGTTTATTAATGGAGTTAATG